>NIJG01000674.1:6408-26106 GCA_002201625.1 Euglossa dilemma | reverse complement strand
CCGTTCGACACTCAGTGAAGGTTGTATCGCTCTCGGACGGTTTGACCATCCATTATCCTATTGCTACATCATATTAATGTGTGCGTCTGCTAAAATGTCTACGAATTTGATCACCTGAAAACCAAAGAACACAATCGCTGTAACGGTTAGGGTTCTCGGACGGTAATGTATTCGGTAAAAAGAATGACTCTATACGAATTGGTAATGTTGTCCGTCGGCTTGATTCTCTACTTTAATATTCATACCGTAAATTCATGTTTCTATCGCTAATACTCTTCAGCGATTTACTCCTGGAATACAAGGCATGACTCTCCAAATCACAACTATAGGTGAAGCAGTTGACTCAGCCGTTCGACACTAGAGGAAGGTGGTAACGATCACGAACAGTTTGACGCTAGATCTTCTAATTCATACATGAAACTAAGGTGCTCGTCAGTAAATCTATACTATTTCGTACCTGTGATCACAGTGCTATACTTCAAAAAAGGCCGAGTACGTTTTTCGGAGGGTATGGCATTCTGTATGTAGTTTAACCCTACACCTATAAGTATTGTCCTTTAACGGCCTAACGGCCTGCTTTATTATTCAAGCCGTGAATTATGGAGTCCATTGCCCATACCGTTCAGTGTATTTACTTCCGGAATACGTGGTTTGTCTCTCCGAATCACAGGGTAGGTGAAATTATTGACATAGCAGTTCATGTCTCACTGAAAGTGGTAATGTTCTCGATCGGATTGACATTTGATTGATATTTACACAAAAACATGTGTTGTTCGTCCGTAAAAAGGTCTATTAATTTGTTTCCGAGCACATTCAGCAGGGCACTCGCTACAACGGGTTAGGATCTCGGAAGGTAAGGCCTTCGGTAAAACGTTTGTCTTTGCATAAATTGGTAACACTTTCAAACGATTTGACGCTGTACTTTAAGATATATAACCGTGAAATAAGGTGCCTATTATCAATACTGTTCAGCGGATTTACTCCGGGAATACCTTATATAACTCCCGGAATTACAGGATAGGTGGCGCGAATAACTTAGGTGCGTGTCTCTCAAAGAACGTGGTGTAGATCTGGAACGGTTTGACCCTCGATTTTGTAACTCATGCATGAAACCATGGTGCCGATCAGTGAAATGTTTACACTGTGCTTCTCTGACCTCAAAATTATACTCTCGATACAGCGTGTCATGTTTTGGGAAGGTAAGGACTTCAGTAATAATTTTGTCTCGATACCATTGGGTAACGTTCTACTATACCTTGACTCTGTACTTTTATATCAATGGCCAGAAATAGGATGCCTAATGGCTATTCTGTGCGGCGGATGTACTTCCGGTATACACGGTTTTACTCTTGGAATCACAGGATAGGGGAAGCAGTTGACATAACCGGTCGTATCTCAATCAAGTTGGTAACGTTCCCGAACGTCTTGACTCTAGGTTTTTATATTTATTCATGTAAATGTGGTCTCCGCCTGATAGAATGTCTACTAATTAGCTTCCGTCAACAACAAGCAAGACATTCCGTACAGCGGGTATGATTCTCGGACATAAAGTATTTGGTAAAGAGAATGACTTTACAAAAATTTGTAATGTTCACCGACAGTATGACTCTTTAGCTTAATATTCAATACTGTAAATCAAGGTGTCCATTGTCAATACTGGTGAGCGGATATACTCCTGGGATATCAGGTTAAACTCTGGGGACCATAGGATAGGTGACGCTATTGACATAGCAGTACGAGTCTCAAAGATGGTAATGGGGTTCTCGAACGGTTTGTCGCACGATCATCTTATTGATACGCGCAACTTTGGTGCCGGTCACTAAAATATATACCGCTTTGATTCTGTGACCTCGAAGTTATACTCTCGATACAGCGGGTTAGCTTCTCCGATGGTAAGATGTACAGATAGAAGTTTGTGCCTATACCAATAGGTAACGTGCTACAGCGGCTTGACTGTGTACTTTAACATTTATACCTCGTAATAGGGTGTCTAATGCCCATACTGAACAGGAGATTTTATCGCGGAGTACCTGATTTGACTCTCGGATTCGAAGGATTGGTGTAGCTATTGACTTAGCCGTTCGAATCTCAAAAATGCTGGGATCGTGCTCGAACGGCATGACTGTTGATTTTACAATTCATACATAAAAATGAGGCGTCCATCTGCTAAAATTTCTACTAATTTGCTTCCATGTACACTAAGCTACACACTCGCTATAGCGGGTTAGATTCTTCGCAGGTATGGTAATTGATAAGACGTTTCACTTTTTACCAACTGGTAACGTTCTCATCCGGCATCACACACTTCTTTAATATTCATTCCGTGAATTAAGGTGTCTATTGCAATTGCTCTTTAGCGGATTTACTCCCGGATTACCCGATTTGACTATCGGAATCACAGGACAGATGAAGCTATTGACTTAGCTGTGCCACTCTCAAAGACAGTCGTAACATTCTCGAACTGTTTGACTCTCGAATTTGCTACGCCGACATGAAAATAAATTGTCCGTCTGCTAAAATGTATACCAATTATCTTCCGTGAATACTGAGCATGGCACTCCCCACAGCGTGTTGTGCTTCTCGGAAGGTAAGGCCCTTGGTAAATAGATCCACTGATTAGGAACAGGTAATGTTCTACAACGGTTTGACCCTCTACGTTAATATTCGAATCGTGGATTAACGTGCCTATTGGCAATAATGTTCAGCGCACTTACTGCCGAAATGACTGGTTTGACTCTCTGAATCACAGGGCAGGTGAAGCTATTGACGTATCTGTGCGAATCTCAATGAAGGTGAAAACGTTTTCGAACGGATTCACTCTTGATTTTGCTATTCGTACATGAAAATGACGTTTCCGTTTTCTAACATGTCTACTAATTTGGTCACGTGAAAGCTAAGGAACACAATCGCTGCTGCGGGATATGTTCTCGTACGGTATCGTATTCAGTAAAAGAATGACTTTAAACGAATTGATAATGTTCTCCGACGGCTAGACTCTCTTCTTCGATATTCATGTCGTGAGTTATGATGTCTAATGCAAAACTATTCTGCGGCTTTTCTCCCATAGTTACTTGTGTGTCTCTCGGAATCACAGGATACGTGAAGTTGTTGGCTTAGCTATTCGACTCGCGAAAAAGGTGGTAACGTTGTTGAAAGGTTCTACTATCGATGTTCGTATTCATACCTGAAATTAAGGCGCATGTCTCTAAAACGTATACTAATTTGCTTTCCTGGACACGAAGTTATACTCTCGATACAGCGGGTTAGTTTCGCGGAAGGCATGCCCTTCGGTAAGAAGTTTTGCTCTGTACCAATAGGTAAGGCTGTACATAGCTTTTCTTTGTACTTTAATATTCATACACAGAAATGTGGTGCCGATTGCAAATACTGTAAAGTGGAATTATTCCCGGAAATCCTGGTTTGAGTATCATAGTCACAGGATAGGAGAAGCTACTGACTTTGCCGTTCGAACATCAAAGAAGTTTGTGACCTTCTCAGACGGCTTCATATTCGATCTTCGACTTTACACATGAAATTACGGTGGCCGTCACTAAAATGAATGCTAATTAGTTCCTTTGTACACGCTGCCATACTCTGGATACAGCGGGCCATGTATTCGGAGGGTAACGATATCTGTGAAGCGTTTGCCTCTATGGCAATTCGTAACGATCTCCAACCGTTTGACACACGATCATCTAATTCATACATGAAGTTAAGGTGCCCGTCACTGAAATGAATATTGATTTGTATCTCTCATCACGAAGTTATACTGTCGGTACAGCGGGTTCGGTTCTCGGAGGGTGAGGTTTTCGATAAAACTTTAGATATTATACCAATAAGTACCGTTGTCAAGCGGGTTCATACTCCACTTTAATATTCAAACCGCGAATTAAGATGTCCATTGCCAATAGAATACAGCGGATTTACTCCGGGAATACGTGGTTTGACTCTCGGAATCACACGATAGTATAAGCTATTGACTTAGCTTTTCGACACTCCAAGAAGGTGGTAACGTTCTCGAAAGGTTTGACCCTCGACCTTCTAATTCATTCGTGAAGTTAAAGTGCAGATCACTGAAACAAATACTAATTTCTACCTCTGAACACGAAGCAATACTCTCGGTACAGCGGCATAGCTCCTCGGCAGTTAAGGTTATCGGTACAAAGTTTGTCTCAATACCACTGGGGAACGGTATGCAGCGGGATGACGGTCTACTTTGATATTCATAACGTGCATTCAGTTTAATATGCCAATACGGTGCAGGGCATTTACTCCAGAAATACCTGGTGTGACTCTCGGAATCTCACTATGGGTGAAGCTATTGAGTTAACCGTTCGGCTCTCAAAGAACGTGGCAACATTCCCGAACGCATTGACACTCGGTGCTTATATGTATACACGAAAATGTGGTGTTGTCCTGCTAAAATATCTAATAATGTGTTTCCGAGAACATTGAGCAGGACACTCGTTACAGCGGGTTGTGTTCTCGGAAGGTAAAGTATTCGGTAAAAAGTATGACATTATACGAATTCGTAATACTCGCCGACGGATTGATTCCCGACGTTAATATTCATAGCGTGAATTAATATGTATATTGCCAAAACTCTTCAGCGGATATACTAAAATGTATATTAATTTGATTCTCTGAACACTGTGTCACATTATCCATACAGCGTGTTACATTTTCGGAGGTTATGGTCTTCGGTGAAACGCTTTACTTTATAGCAATTGGTAACGATCACATCCGGTTTCACGCACTATTTTACTATTCAAACCGTGAACTATGGTGTCTATTGCCAGAAACGTCCAGCGCATTTACTCCCGGAATACCTGGTTTGAATTTCGGAATCACTGGATAGGTTGTGCTATTGACGTAGCTATGCGACTAGAGAAGAAGGTGATACCGTTCTAGAACGGTTAGACTATCGATCTCCCTACTGATACACGAAAATAAGGTATCTGTCTGCTATAATCTCTACCATATTGTTTCTTTGAGCACTTAGCAACAAACTCGCTGTAGCTGGTTAAATTCTAGGGAGGTAAGGTATTCGGTAAAAAGAATTACTTTGTACCAATTCGTAATGTTCTCCGGCGGTATGACTATCAACTTAATTATTCAAACTGTGTATTAAGATGTCCATTACCAGTTGTGTACAGCAGATTGACTACCGGCATACCTGGTCTGAATTTCGGAATATCAGCATAGGTGAAGCTATTCACATGGCCGTTCGACTCTCAAAGAAGGTGTGATCGCTCTCGAACGATTTGACTGTCGATTTTTCCATTGGTACATGGACATAAGCCGTCCGTCTGCAAAATTGTCTGCTAATTTCTTTCCGTGAGCACTAAGAATGTCACGCGCAAAAGCGGTTTATGCTCTAGGAAGGTAATGTATTCTGTGAATGGATTGAATCCATAGCAATTGGTAATGTTCTCCGACGTACTGACCTTCTGGTGTAATATTCGTATCGTGAATAAAGGTGTCCATTAAAAATAGTGTACAGCGCATTGATTCCAGGAAAACCTGGTCTGTCCCTCGGATTCACTGGATAGGTGAAACTATTGACTTACCCGTTCGACTCCCAAAGGAGGTGGAATCGTTCTCGAACGGTTTATCCCTGGATCTTCTAATTCATACCTGAACTTAAGGTGGCCGTCACTAAAATGTATAATAACTTGCTTCTCTACTCACGAAGTCATACTCTCGAAACGGCGTGTTAGCTTCTCGAAAGGTAAGTCTCTTCGTAAGAGGATTATCTCTATGCCAGTGATTAGCGTTCCACAGCGGCTTGACGGTCTGCTTTTATATTCAAACGGTGAATTAAGGTGTCTATTGCCAAAACTATTCAGCGGATTTACCCCCAGCATACCTGGTTGGACTTGCCGAGTCACCGGATAGGTGAAGCTATTGACATAGTCGTTCTTATCCCAAAAGACGGCGATAACGTTCTCGATCAGTTTGGCACTCGATGTTCCATTTCGTTCATGAAATTAAGCTGCCCATCACTGAAACGTATACTAATGTGTTCCACAGAACGCGAAGATATACTCTCGATACAGCGGGTTTCGTTCTCGGATGATAAGGCTTTCTGTAAAAGGTTCCACGCTATGCCAATTCCTAAAGGTCTATAACGCTTTGACTCCGAACTTTAATATTTATAACGTTAAATGGGGTATCTAATGCCACACTGTCACGCCGATTTACTGCCGGAATACCTGGTTTGACCCTCAGATTTACAGGATATGTGAAGCTATTGAATTCACCGTTCGGCACTCAAGGAAGGTGGAAACGTTCTCCGACGGTTTGACCATTGACCATCCTATTGATACATCAAATTAATGGGTGCGTCTTCTAAAATGTCTTCGAATTTGATCACGTGAAAACCAAGGAACACAATCGCTGCAGCGGTCAGGATTCTCGTACAGTAATGTGTTCGGTAACAATAATGTCTCTATACCAATTGGTAATGCTCTCCGACGGCTTGACTCTATACTTTAATATTCATACCGTAAATTCATGTTTCTATCGCCAATACTGTTCAGCGTGTTTACTCCGGGATTACCTGGTTTGACTCTCGGAATAACAGGATAGGTGAAACCGGTGACTTGTTCATTCGACTCGCAAAGAGGGTGGTATCGTTCTCGATCGGTTTGAACCACGATATTCTTGTTCATAATGAAATTAAGGTCCCCATCGCTATGATGTTTTCTAATTTGATCCACTGAACACGAAGATATACTCTCGGTACGATGGGTTATATTCTTGGAAAGTAAGGTATTCGGTAAAAGGAATAACCTGGTTCGATTTGGTAATATTCTCCAAGGCTTTGACTAACTACATTAATATTCATGCCCTGAATTAAAGTGTCTATTGCCAATAGCATTCAGCGGATTTTCTCCAGGAATACCTAGTTTGGCACTGAGAGTCACGGTATAGGTGACGCTATTGACATAGCCACTCGTCTCTCACAGAAGGTGGTAACGTTCTCAAACGGCATGACCATCGAACTTCTTATTCGTACATGAAATTCAGGCGGCTGTCACTAAAATGTATACTAACTCGTTCCATTGAATACAATGTTATACTCTCCATACTGCGGGTTAGTTCTGCGGATGGTAAGGTCTTCGGTGAAACGTTTGACTTGCGAGGAATCGGTAACGTTCACATACCGTTTGATGCTCCACTTTAATATTCATACCGCGAATTATGGTATCTGTTGCCAAAACGCTGCAGCGGATTTACGCCAGTATTACCAGATGCGACTCTCAGAATCACAGGATTGGTAAAGCTATTGACCCAGCCGTTCGACTCTCAGGAGTGGTGGTAACGTTCTCGAACGGTTTGACCATCCAAATTCTAATTCATACATGAATTTTATGTGCCGTCACTAAAGTGTATACTAACGTGTTTCCTGAAGCACGAAGTTATACTCTGGATGCAGCAGGTTTTGATCTCGGAATGTAATGGCTTCGGTGAAAAGAGTGACTCTAAACCAATTGGTAGAGATCTCCGACAGTTTTACTTTCTATTGAAATGTTCATAGTGTGAAGTATGTTGTCAATTGCCTATATATTTCAACCGATTTTCTGGCGTAATGACTGGTTGGACTCTCGGAATCACAGGATAGGTGAAGATATTGGATTTGCTATGCGACTCTCAATGAAGGTGTCAACGTTGTCGAACGGTGTTACCCTCGATCTCCATACACATACATGAAATTACGGAGCTCTTACAAAATTGTGTAAAAATTTGCTTCTCTGAACGAGAAGTTATACTCTCGATACAGTAGGTTAGGTTATTGGTAGGTTAGGCATTCTGTAAAAAGAATGACATTATATGAATTATTAACTTTCTTCCAAGGTTTGACTCTCTGCTTTCATATTTGTACCGTTTCGTTAGGTGTCCTTTGCCTATGCCATTCAGGATGTTAACTCCCGGAATACATGGTTTGGCCCTAGGAATCACAGTATGGGTTAAACTACTGACATAGCCGTACGTCCCTCAGAAAAGGTAGTAACGTTCCCGAAAGGTTTGACAATAGATTCTCTAATTCATACATGAAATTAATGCGATAGTCGCTAAAACGTATATTAATTCGTCCCTCGAAACACGATATTATACTCTAGATACAGCTGGTTAGTTTTTCGGAGAGCAAGGTGTTCGGTAAAACATTTGACTTCATAGCAATTGGAAATGATCTCAAACGGTTTGACGCTGTACCTTAATATTCAAATCGTGAATTACGATGTACTTTGACAAACCTGTTCCGCGCACTTACTCCTGGACTACCTGGTATGCCTCTGGGAATCGCAGGATAGGTGAGGCTACTGACATAGCCGTCCGAATACTAAAGACGGTGCTCTCATTCCGGAACGATATCACCTTTATATCCATTTAATTCATAAAATTGAGGTGACCGTCACTAAAATGCGTACTAATGTGTTTCACTGAACTGGAAGATATACTCTCGATTGTTTCGGGGAATGTTAGGATTTCGGTAAATGGCTTTACTCAATAACAGTTCGTAATGATGTACGACAGTTTGACTCCGTTCCTTAATATTTATAACGTCAAATAGGGTGTGTACTGCCACACTCTAACGCGGTTTTTCTGTAGTAATAACTGGTCTTCAGGATAATTGATGCTATTGACTTAGCCGTTCACATCCCAAGGAAGGTTGCATCATTCTCGGAAGGCTTGAGCCCCGATCTTCTATTCTATACGCTGAATTATAGTGCCCGTCTAAATAATGTAAAGTAATATCTTCCTCGCAACACGATGTTATGCTCTCGACGCGGCTGGTTATCATCTCGGAAGGAAAGACTTTCCATAGAAAGCTTGACTATGTATCAATATGTTACTTTGTACAAAGCCTTGGCTCCAATCTTTAATATTTATACTCTCAATTAGGGTGACTATTGCCAGTAATGCAGAGATAATTTACTGCAGGAATACCAGGTTGCACCCTCGGTATGACAGGATGGGTGATGCTATGGACTTAGCTGCCCGAATCTCAAGGAAGGTGATAACGATCCCGAAGGGTTTAACCCACGATTTTCTAATTCATACAAGAAGTTACGGAGCCCTCCACTGTAATGAAATCTAATTTCTTTCACTGAACGCGCAGTTATGCTCTCGATACAAAAGGTGAGTTTTTCGGAAGGTACGTTCTTCGGTAAAACGTTTAACTTTATTGCAGTTGGCAGGGTTCTACAACGGTCTGACAGTTTGCAGTAATATTACAACCGCGAATTGAGGTGTCTATTGCTAATACTGATCAGTGGATTTACTCCAGGAACACCAGGTATGACTCTGGGAAACACAGGATATCTGCCGCTATTAACTTAGCCGTCCGACTCTAAAAGAGGGTGGTTACGTTCCCATACTGTTTGACTCTCGATCTTGCTATTCATACGTGGAAATGACCTTTCAGTCTGCTGTAATGTTTTCAAATTTCTTTCCGCCATCATTGAGCATGGCACTCGCTATAGCGGGTTAGGTTCACTTACGGTAAGGTATTGGGTAAAGGAATAACATTTTACGAATTGGTAATTTTCTCCGACAGTTTGACTCTCTACTTTAATGTTCAAACCGTGTATAAATTTGTCTGATGCCAATACTGTTCAGCGGATTAACTCGCGGATTGCCTGCTTTGTCTGCCTGAGTCACAGGATACGTGAAGCTAATAACTTAGCCGTTCCCCATTCAAAGGAGGTGGTAACGTTCTGGTAACTGTTTGCCACTAGAGCTTCTAATCTATACATGAAACTACGGTGCCCGTCGCTAAAGTGTACGCTAGTTCGATTCTCCGAACCCGGTTTTATACCCCCGAAACGGCGGGTTATCTTCTCCGATGGTAAGGCCACCGTTAACGTGTTTGACTTTATACAAATTGGCAACGCTCTAGAGCGGTTTGTCGCCGTGCCTTAATATTTGAACCGTGAATTGATGTTTGTGAATAGATGTTAGTTGCCAATACTCTTCTGCGGATTTACTCCCGGACTACCTGGTTTGTCTTTTGGAGTCACAGCATAGGTGAAACTATTGACTTAGCCGTTCGACTCACACAGTGGGAGGTAATTTTCCCGAACGTTTTAATTCCCGATCTTCTAATTAATACATGAAATTAAGTTGCCCGGGACATAATTGTACTATAATTTGTTCCTCTCTACACGATGTTATACTCTCGATACAGCGGGTTAGTTTCTCGGGTGGTAAGGGCTTCGGTAATATGTTTGACTGTGTACCAATTGGTATCGTACTACAATGCTCTGATACTGTACGCTAATATTCAAACCGTGAATTAAGGTGTCTATTTCCAATAGTGTTCAGCGTATTTACTCCCGGAGTACCTGGTTTGACACTCGAAGACATAGGACATGGCTTAGCCGTTCGACTCTGAAAGAGAAGTCTTAACATTGCCAAGCGGTTTGACACTCGATCGCATATCTCATACATAACAGTAAGTTCCCGACACTAAATTGTAAACTAATGTCTTTCTCTGAGAACAAATTGTCGCTCTCGATACAGCGGGTTATATTCTCGGAAGGTTAGGTATTCGGTAAAAGTTTTGAATCTATACTAATAGATAACATTCTACAACGGTTTCGCTACGCACTTTAATATTCATATCGTGAATTAAGGTGTCAACAGCCACTACTTCTCACAGGATTACTCCTGGAATACTTGGTTTAAATCTCCGTATCACAGTATTAGGGAAGCTACTGAACCAGCAGTTCGATTCTAAAGGTATGTAGTAACGTTCTCGAACAGTTTGACTCTCGATTTTGATACTTATATATGACATTGTGGTGCCTGTCTGCTAGCATGTCTACTAATCTGGTTCCGTGAACATTAAGCAAGACACACGCTACAGCTGGTTGGGCTTTCGAAAGGTAATGTATTCGGTAAAAAGAATGATCTTATACGAATATGTAACGTTCTGCAACGGTTTGACGCTTTTCGAATACTCAAACCGTGAATTATGGTGTCTCTTGCCAACACTGTAGAGTGGATTTACTACTCAATAACTGATTTGACTCTAGGAATCTCCGGATAGGTGAAATAACACACATGACCGTTCGGCTCTCTGAGAAGGTGGTAACGTTCTTGAGCGGATTGACTTTCGATATTCCAATTCATACATGAAGTAAAGGTGTCCGTCACTGAAATGGTGACTATTTTCTGTCTCTGAACACGAAGTTATACTCTCGATACAGCGGCATAATTTGTCTGGGGGTGTCGTCCTCGGTAAAACGTTTGACATTATAGGAAATGGCAACTACATCAAACAGTTTTACGCTTTGCTTCAATAATCATACCGTGAATTAAGGTGTCTATTGGCAACAGGGTTCAGTGAATTTACGCCCTCAATACCCAGTTTCGCTATCGGAATCACGGGGTAATTGCAGCTAGTGACTTAGCTGTGCGAGTCCAAAAGATGGTGGTAACATTCTCGAACGATTTGACTCTCTATCCTCTAATTCGTACATGAAGTTAAGGTTCCCGCTAGTGAAATGAATACTAATTTCTTTCTATGATCTCGAAGCTATACTCTCGACGAAGCGGGTGAGGTTCGCGGAAGTTATCACCTTCGGCAATATGTTTGACTTTATACCAGTTGGCAGAGTTCTATAACGGTTCGACACACTTCTTCAGTATTTGGACCGTAAATTAAGGACTCTACTGCCAATAATGTCCAGCGGATTTACTGTGAGGATACCTGGTTTGACACCCCGAATCACAGGATAGATGAGGATATTGACATATCCGTTCGTCTCTCACAAAGGTGGTTACAATCGCAAACAGTTTGCCACTCGATCTTCGAATTCGAACATGAAATTTAGGTGCCCGTCAATAAAATGTATCCAAATTCCTTCCTCCCAACAAGAAGTTATACTTTCGATATAATGCGATAGGCTTTCGGAAGTTAATGTCATCGTTGAAGAGCTTGACTGTATAACTGCACGAAACATTCTCCCACGGTTCGACTCTCTACATTATTATTCATACCTCGAATTGGGGAGTCTATTGCCAAAACTGTCCGCGTATTTGCTCCCGAAGTGCATGGTTTGACTCTCGGAATCAAAGAATAGGTGAAGCTATTGACTTAGCCGCTCGACTCTCAAAGTAGGTGGTAAGGATCTCGAACCGATTGACCATCGATCTTTTTATACGTACATGTAGTTATAGTGCCCGTTACTGAAATGTTGACTTGATGCTCTACGTTAATATTCAAACCGGGAATTAAGGTGTCTACTGCCAATACTCTACAGCGATTCACTACAGGATTTCCTCATTGGACTCTCGGAATCGCAGGATAGTTAAAGCTGTTGCCTTATCTGTACTACTCCGAAAGAAGGTTGTTTCTTTCGCGAACGGTGTGACACTCGATCTGTTAATTCTTACATGAAATTATTGTGTCAGTGGCGAAAAGGTATAATAATTTATTTCTCTGATCACGAACTTTTACCCTCGATACAGACGGTTGTGTTCTCGGATGGTAAGGGCTTCGGTAGAAAGATCGAACCTATAAGAAAAGGTAACGTTCTACAACGGTTCGACGCTCTACTTGAGCATTGAAACCGTGAATTAAGATGTCGATTGCCAACACTATTCAGCGGATGTTATCCCGGTATAGCTGGCTTGACTTTCGGAGCCCAGGATAGGTAAAGTCATTGACTGTAGCCGATCGCCTCACAAAGAAGTTGGTAATGATCCCGAACGGTTTGACTCACAATCTGCTAATTCATACATGAATACGAAGTGCCCGTCACTAAAATGTATACTCATTCGCTTCTCTGAGCAGGATATTATACCCCCCATGCAGCGCCTTATGTTCCCGGAAGGTAAGGTATTCATCGGACAGTATGACGTTTTACCAATTGGTAACGATCCCAAACGGTTTCACACCCGATCTTCTTATTCATAATGAAGTTAAGGTCCCCGTCACTGAAATATTTTCTAATTTGATCCTCTGAACACGATGTTATACTCTCGATACAGCGGATTATACATTCGGAATGTAAGGTCTTCAGTAAAACGTTTGACTTTATACCAATTGGTAACGTTCCCAATTGGAGTGACGACCTTCTTTAATATTCAAACCGTGAATTAAGGGGTATATAGCCAATACTATTCAGCCAACTTTCAATTGGGATATCTGGTTTGACTTTAGGAGTCGTAGGATAGCTGAAGCAATTGACTTGGCTGTACTAGTCTCTAACAAGGTAGCAACTTTCTCGAACCGTTTGACTCCCGATTCCAATATTTATTCCTCAAAATGTGGTGCTTTTCTGCCAGTATGTCTACAAATTTGTTTCCGTGAACATTAAGCAGGACACTCGCTACGGCGCGTTAAGATCTCGGAAGATAAGGCAATCGGTAAAAGGAATGACTTTATACGTATTGCTAATGATCGCCGACGGCTTCACTGTTATTATATTCACAATTATACTTCATTATCCATGCTGTGAATTAATGTGTCTAATTCCAATACTGTTCCGCTCAATAACTCCCTGAATACCTCCCTGGTTTGACTTTCAGAATCAAAGGATAGGTGAAGCGATTGAGCTAGCCGATCGACTCTCAGGGATGGTGGTAACGTACGCGAACGGCATGACGCTCGATCTTCTACATTATACATGATATTAAGGTGAGCGACAATAGGATGTATACTAATTTGTATCTCTGCACACGTAGTTATACTCTCGGTACAGCGGGATAACTTCTCGGACGTTATGACATTCGGAAAAACGTTTGACATTATGGAAATTGGTAAGTTTCACAAACGGCTTGTCGCTCAATTTTAATATCGAAGCCGTGAATTAAGGAGAATATTGCCAATACTGCTCAGCGGATTTACTCCCGTAATGCCTGACTTGGCTCTCAGAATAGCTGGTTGGGTGAAGCTATTGACATAGACGCTCGCCTTTCGCGGAAGGTGGGAACGATCTTGAAAGGTTTGACACTCGATCTTCTAATTCGAACATGAAGTTAAGGCGCCCGTCACTGAAATGAATAGTAACATTTTTCTGTGAACTCCTCTTATACTCTCGATGGAGCATTTGTGTTTGGCGGTATGTAAGGCCTTCCGTAAAACGTTTGACTTTATACCAATTGGTGACGCTCTCAACCGGTTCGGCGCTCTACTGTAATATTCAATCCACGAACTCAGGTGTCTATTGCCAAAACTATTCGGCGCTCCTTCTGCCGGAATACCTGGTATGAATTTCCGAAGCAACCGATAGGTGAACCTATCGACATAGCCGTTCGTCACTCACAGAAGGTGGTAACGTTCTCGAACTCTTTGACAATTCGATGTTGATATTTATACACAAACATGTAGCGTATGCCCGTTAAAGTGGCAACTACTTTGTTTCCTGTCACATAAAGCAGGGCACTCGCTACAGTGGGTTAGGTTCTCGGATGATGAGGCCGTCTGTCAGAAGAACGTCTAGATACAAATGGTTAACGACCCATATCGGGCATGACGGTCTGCCTGAATATCCATACCGTGAATTATGGTGTCTATAGCCAATAGGGTTCAGCGGATTTACTCTCGGGTACCAGATTTGTCTCTCAGAATCACACGATAGGTGAAGCTATTGAATCTGCCGTTCTATTCTCAAAGAAGGTGGTAACGTTCTCCAAAGGTTTGACTTTCGGTCTTGCTATTCATATATGAAAATACGCTGTTCGACTGCCAAAATGTCCACTATTTTGTTTCCGTCAACAACGAGCAAGACACTGCCTACATCGGGATAATATTCTCGGCAGGTAAGATGTTTGGTAAATAGAATGACTTTATGCGAATTGGTTATGACCTCCGACAGATTGTCGCTCTACCTTAATATTTAAGCCTTGCATTGAAGCCTCTATGGCCCATCATTTTCAGCGAGTTTGCTTCCGAAATAATTGCTTCGGCACGTGTAATCATATGATAGGTGAAGCTGTTGACGTAGCAATTTGTCTCTCATAGAAGGTGGCAACATTCCCGAGAGATTTACAACTCGATTTTCTAATTCATTCATGAAGTTAAGTTGCCCGTCACTGAAATGAATAATAATATCGTTCTCTGAACACGGAGTTATACTCTCGAAGCTGCAGGATATCTTCTCCGAAGGAAAGGCTATCGGTAAAGAGTTTGACTCTTTAGGAATAGCTAACGTTCGACAACGGATTGTCATTCCGGTTTAATATTCAAACCGTTAATTAGGGTGCCTATTGCCAATACTCTTCAGCGGATATACTGCAGGGATACCTGAAGTAACAATCGGAAGAACAGGATATGTGAAGCTACTGACTTAGCCGTTGATCAATCACACAAGATGGCAACGATCTTGATCGTTTTGACCCTCGATCAACTTATTCATACATAAAATGAAGGCGTCAGCCTTCTAAAATGACTACTAATTTGCTTCTCTGAACCCGTAGTTATAGCCATGATACAACGGGTCCTTTTCTTGAAGTGTAAGGTACCGGGTACGGAGTATGGCCTTATAGTAATTGGTTGCGTTCTCCAGCGGTTTCACTCTGTTCTTCAATATTCATACCGTGAGTTAAGATGACTACTGCCAATAATGTTCAGCGCATTTAGTCCTGGAATACCTGATTTCCCTCTAGGAATCACGGGGTGAGTACAGCTAGTGAATTAACTTCGCGACTCTCAATGATGTTGATAACGTTATGGAACAGTTTGCCTCGCGATCTTCTCATTCATACATGAAATTAAGGGTCCAGTCTGTAATATGAATACTAATTTGTATCACTGAACACGCAGCATGACTCTCCCTACAGCCGGTTATGTTCTCGGTATGTAAGGTAAGCTGCAAAAAGAATGTGTCTACACATCCGGTAATGTTCATCGACGGTTTGACCCCCTAACGTAATATTCGTAGCGTGAATTAAGGATTCCACTGCCAATACTGCTACGCGGATTTACTCCTGGAATATCAGGTTTGACTCTAAGGAATCACATGATAGCTGAAGCTAATGATTCAGCCGTTCAACTATCAAAAACTCGGTAACGTTCACGAATGATTTGACACTAGATCTTCTGATTCGTAACTGAAACTGTCTGTCTGTCTGTAAAATGCATACTAATTTGTGTCTCTGAACACGACGATATACCAACGATATAGCCAGCCGGTTCGATTCCCGGAGAGTAAGATATCCGGTGAAAAGTTTGACATTTTACAAATTTGTAATGTTCTTCTACGGCTTCTGTCTATATTTTAATATTTATATCATGGAATATGGTGACTATTGTCAATGATGAACAGCGGAGTAACTACTTCAATACCAGGCTTGACTCTCGGAATCATAGGATAGTTTATGGTTTTGACGTAACCCTAGGGTACACAAAGAACGCGGTAATGATCTCGATCGGTTTGACTCTCGAGTTTGCTATTCGAGAATGAAAATAAGGTGTCCGTCTGACAAAATGTCGACTAATTTGATTCTGTGAATATCAAGCAAAATACTCCCTACAGCATGTTAGAATCTCGGATGGCAAGGCATTCGGGAAGAAGAATGACATTTTACCAGTTGGTAATGTTCCCCAACGGTTTGACTCTCCAATTTAATATTCATACAGTGTATGAAGGTGTTTATTGCAGAACTGTTCAGCGAATTTATTCCCGGAATACCTGGTCTATCTCTCGCCAAGACAGGATGGGTGTAGCTATTGACATAGCCGTTAGCCTCTCACAGAAGATGGTAGCGTGCCCGAACGGTTTGACACACCATTTCCTCATTCATACATGAAGTTACCGTGCCAGTCACTGAAATGACGACTAATTTCTTTCTCAGAAAACGAAGTTATACTATCGATACTGCGGTTGAGTTTTTCGGAGGGTAAAGTCTTCGGTAAAACGTTTGTCCTTGTAGGAATTTGTAACCTTCTCAAACGGTCTGTTTTTGTTGCTTAATATTTATACCACGAAATAGAGTGCCTAATACCCAGACTGAACAGCAGATTTACTCCCGGATTTCCTGATTTGACTCTCGGAATCACAGGATAGATGGAGCTATTGACTTACATGTTCGACTCTCAAACATGGTGGCAACGTTCTCGAACGGTTTGACACTAGACCTTCTATTTCATACATGAAATTAAGGTGCCCGTCACTAAAATGTATACTTATTTGTATCTCTGATCACAATTTTATACTGTCGAGCAGCGGATTATGGTTTCGGATTGTAAGGTCATCAATAAAATGTTTGACTCTATAGCAACTGGAAACGATCTCCAACGGTTTGTCGCCCAACTGTAATATTCAAACTGTGAATTATGGCGTCTAATGCATATACCGTTCAGCGGATTTGCTCCAGGAATACCTGCTTTGACCGTCGGAATCAAGGAATGAGAGAAGCTATAGTTTTAGCCGCTCAACAATCAAGGAGGGTGGTATCGTTGTCGAACGGTTTGACCATCGATATTCTAACTCGCACATGAATGTAAAGTGCCATCACTATAATGTGTATTAATGTGTTTGTCTAAACACGAAGTTATACTCTCGATAGAGCGCGTTATGTTCTCGGAAGGTAGGGCCTTCGTAAAAAGAGTGAATATGTACCAATTGGTAATGATCTCCAACAGTTTGTCTATCTACTTTAAGGCTCGAACCGTGAATTATCGTGTGAATTGCATATTTAGTTCAGTGAATTTTCTCCCGTAATGACTGGTTTGACTCTCGGAATCGCAGGATAGGTGGAGATATTGCCATAGCTATGCGATACTCAATGAAGTTGGTAACGTTGTCGAACACTGTCACCGTCGATCTTCTTATTCATTCATGAAATTATGGTGTTTCTCACAAGATTGAGTATAAATTTGCTTCTCTGCATACGAAGCTATACTCTCGATACAGTAGGTTTGTGTCTCGGAATGTATGGCCTTCGGTAGAAAGTTTGATCCTATAGAAGGAGGTGACGTTCTAAAACGGCTTGCGTCAGTACTTTTATATTAATACGGTGTATTAAGGTTTCCAATGGCAATCCAGAACTGCCGAATTACGACCGGATTGCTTGGTTGGACTCTCGTCATCCCATGGTAGGTGATGCTACTGACTTACCCGTTCTACTCTCAAGGAAGTTGGTCACGTTCTCGAAGGGTTTGGCACTCGATCTTATAATTCATACGTGAAATTAAGTGTGCTGTTACTAAAATATACACTAGTTTGCGTCCTTGATCACAAAGATATACTCTCGGTACAGCGCGACACGCTTTCGGTGGGTAAGCCCTGCAGTAAAGCGTTTGACTTTATACGAATTGGTAGCATTGTCAAACCGATTTACGCTCTACATTAATGTACATACTCTGAATGAAGGTGTCTGTTGACATTACCGTGCAGCGGATTTACACCCAGAATTTCTGCTTTGGCTCTCGGAATCACAGCATATGTCAAGCTATTGACTTGGCCGTTCGACTCTTATAGAAGGTGGTTACATTCTCGAACGGTCTGTTCCACGTTTTAAATATTTATACATGAATATGTTCTGTACGATTTCAAAAATGTCTACTTATTTGTCTCCGTGAACAATAAGTAAGACACCGGCTCCAGCGGATTAGGTTCTCTTAATGTAAGGTGTTCGGTAATATGAAAAAGTTTGTACGAATTAGTAACGTTCTCCGACGGTTTGACTCCCTACATTAATATACAGGCCGCGAATTAAGGTGTCAATTGCCAATACTTTTCAGTTGATTTAATCCCGTTTTACCTGATGTCACGCTCGGAATCGCAGGATAGGTATAGCTATTGACTTAGCCATTCGAACATCAAGGCTCGCGGTAAAGTTCTCGTACTCCGTGACCGTGCTCGTCACTAAAATGCAAACTAATTTGATGCTCCGAACACGAAATTATGCTCTCGATTCAGCGGGATCGAGACTCCAACTTCTAAATCAATCGATACCCCTATCCAGTAATTCCGTGGGTCAAGTCAGATATTCCGGCCGTCAATTCGCTGCACAGTCTTGGCAATAGGCAAAAGGGTGTTTCATGATATGAATATTAAGTAGAAGGTCAAACAGTCGGAGAATATTACCAATTGGAATAGAGTCATTCTTATTACCGAATGCATACCCTTCCTAGAACCTAACACGCTGAAGCCAGTGTCATGCTTAGTGCTTACGGAAACAAATGAGTAGAAATGATAGCTGAAGCACACCACATTTGCAAATATGAATTAGAGCAGTAATAGTGAAACCGTTCTAGACCTTTACCACAATCATTGAAAGTCGAACGGCTGAGTCAGTAATATTACATGTAATTGTGATTCCGAGCGTCAAGCCTGGTGTTCCTGGAGTAAATACGCTGAAGAGCATTGACAATGGGCACCTTAATTCACAGATTGCATCTCACAGTAGAGCGTCAAACCGTGGTTGCACATTACGTAATGGTATTATGTCAAAAGTTTTACCGTAGACCTTACCCTTCAACAACATAACCTGCTGCATCGAGAGTATAACTTGGGGATCAGAGATACACATTAGTATATATTTTAGTGGCAGGCACCGTAAGCTCATGTATGAACTAGAAGATCAGGTGTCAAACCGTCCGAGATCGTTAGCGTCCTCTTAGAGATTCGAATGGCTGAGTCAATTCCTTCATCTATCCTGCGATTCCGAGTGTAAAAACAGGTTTTCTGCGAGTAAATTCGCTCCGCAGTATTGGCAACAGACACCTTAATTCAT
>NIJG01000673.1:56066-70244 GCA_002201625.1 Euglossa dilemma | reverse complement strand
CCCGCGGAAACAAATTAGTAGACATTATAGCAGAAGCACGCTTTATTTTTATATATGAATGAGAAATTCGAGAAGCATAGCGATCCAGAACTTTACCACCTTCTTTGTGAATCGTACATCTACGAAAACAGCTTCACCTATTCTGTGATTCCGAGAATCGCACCAGGTATATCAGGAGTAAATCCGCTGTACTGTAATAGCAAAAGACACTTTATTTCACGGTATGGATATTAAAGTCGAGGTTCAAGCCGATGGAGAACGATACAACTTGGAATGGAGTCAAACTTTTTGCCGAAAATCTTGTCTTGCTAGAATGTAAACCGCGGAACAGAGAGACTAGCTTAATATTCACTAAACAAACAAGTGGGCATTGTAGCAGAGAGGACATCTTAATTTAGTGTATGAACAAGCAGATTGGGAATCAAACCTTTCGAGAACGTTACCACGTTTCTTGAGAGCCGCACAGCTATGTCAGTAGCACCACCTCTCGTGTGATTCCGAGGGTCAAACACAGCTATTCCGCAGAACAGTTCTGGCTGTAAACACTTTAATTAGCGGCATATTCTTCAGTACCTGATTTACTTTTCGGATCTATAGGCTATGTGCAGCTATTGACTTAGCTGTTCGTCCCAAGCAGATGGCGGCAACGTTCTCGAGTGGTTTGACCCTCGACCTTCTAATTCGTACATGCAGTTAAGGTGCTAGTCACGAAAACGAATACTAATTTTTTTCTGTGAACACGAACTTATACTCTCGGTGAATCTTGTATGTTCCGGGGAAGATAAGGCCTTCGGTGAAACGTTTTACTTTATACCACTTGACAATGCTCTCAAACGGTTCGACGCTCTACTGTAATACTCAAAACGTGAACTACGAATTCGATTACCAATATTCTCGGGCGGTATGAATTTCGGTAAAACGTATTACTTTATGGAAGCTGATATCATTCTTGCACGGTTTGACGCTTTACCTTAACATTCAAACAGAGAATTACGGTGTCTAATCGTAATACATTTCAGCGGATTTACTCCTGGAATACCAGGATTGACTGTTGAAATGTCAGGATAGGTGTAGCTACTAACACAGCCGTTCGAGTAGCAAAGACGGCGGCAATGTTCTCGAACTGTTTCACACTCCATATTCTAATTCATGCATTTAGTTAATGTGCCCGTCACTGAAATGAATACTAATTTGCTTCCGGGAACACAACCTTGTACTTTCGATGAGGCCGCTAATGCTCGCGGAAGATAAGGCCTTCGGTAAAACATTTGACTTTAACCCAATTGGTAACTTTCTTAAAGAATTTACGCTCTACTTTAACATTCAAACCCTGAATTATGCCTATTACCAACACTATTCAACGAATTTCCACTCGGGGTATCCAGTGTTACTTTCGGAGTCACAGGATAGGAGAAGCTATTGACATAGCCGTTCGACTCTTATAGAAGGTGGTAACGGTCTCGGTTGGTTTGAGTCCCGATCGTCAAATTCATATATGAAATTAAGGTGCCCGTCGCTAAAATGTGTACTAATTCGTTCCTCTGAACACGCAGTAATATTCTCGACACCGCGGGTTATATTCACGGAAACTAACGTATACTGTAAGGAGATTGACGTTATAGCAATTAGTAACCTTCTCTAACGGATCGACGCTTTACCTTAATATTCAAACCGTGAACTATGGTGTCTATTGGCAATAGTGTTCAGCGGATATACTCCAGCAGTGCCTTGTTTGCCTCTCTGAATCACCGCACAGGTGAAGCTATTGACGTAGCCGTTCGACTCTCATAGACTGTGCTAAGGATCTCGATGTCTAAACCCTCGATCTTCTAATTCATACATGAAATGAACGTGACCCGTCCTAAAATGTCTACCATTTTGTTTCCGCGAACACTAAGCAAGACACTACTAACAGCTGGTTGGGCTTCTCGGAAGGTACGGCCTTCGGTATAGAGATTGATTGTATACGAGTAGGTGATGTTCTACAACTGTTAGACTCTCTATCTCAATATTCAGACCGTGAATTAAGGGTCCAATTGCCAATACCTTTTACCGGATTTACTCCCGGAATACCTGGCTTGGCAGTCGCAGCTACAGGATAAGTGAGGCTACAGACTTGGCAGTTCGAATCACAATGAAAGTGGTCACTTTCCACAACGGTTTGATACTCGATATTGCATTTCATACACGAAATTAAGGTACACGACACTGAAACGTATCTTAATGTCATTTGCTGAACACAGAGATATACTCTCGATACAGCGAGTTTGGTTCTCAGAAGGTTAGGGTTTCGATAAATGTTTTACACTGTGCCAATATGTAACGTACTACAAAGGCATGACTCTGTACGTTCATATTTATTCTGTGAATTATATTGTCTATTGTCAATTCTGTTCATCGGATTTACTTCCGGAACACCTGGTACGGCTCCTGGAATCACAGGATAGGTCAAGCAATCGACTTAGCCGTTCGGCTCGCAAGGAGTGTGGTGACGTTCTCGAACTGCTTGACCCTCGATCTTCTGATTTATATATGAAACTAAGCTACACGCCTGCTATAATATCTACTAATACGTTCCTGTGAACGCGATGCATGACAATCGCTACGGCGGATTACTTCTCGGTATGCAAGGTACGGGTTAAGAGGAATGACTTTATACCAATTGGTAATGATCACCGACGGTTTGACTCCCAATCTTAATGTTCCTAACATGAATAACGGTGTGTATTACCAATAATGTTCAGCGCACTAAGTTCTGGAATCCCAGGTTGACTCTCGGAATCTTAACTTTATGTGAAGCTATTGATTCAGCCGTTCGAATCTCAAAGACGGTAGAAACGATCACTATCAGTTTGTCATTGGACCTTCTCATGCATGCATGAAATTAATGTGCCCGTCACAACAATGTATACTAATGTTGTACCCCTGAAGACGAAGTTATACTCCCTGTACCGTGAGTTAGGTTCTCGGAGGGTAAGGTTTGCGTTAAAGTGAATGACGTTATACTAATTGGTAACGATCTCAAACGGATGGTCTCTCTACTTTAATATACATACCGTGAATTGCTGTGTCCATTTCCAATACTGTTCAGCGGATTGACCTCCGGAATACACGATTTGATTATCGGTAACTCAGCGTAGGTGAAGAAATAGAGCCGTTGGACCACCCGAAGATGGTGGGAACGATATGGAACTGTTTCATTCTCGACTTTATAATTCATGTAGGAAAATAAGGTGTATCTCTGCTATAATGTCTACCAATTTGTTTCCGACAACTCTAAGCCAGACACTCGTTACAGCGGGTTAGGTTCTTGTAAGGTAAGGACTTCGGTAAAACGTTTGACTTTATACCAATTAGTAACGCTCTCAACGCTTTGGCGCTCTACTTTAATATTCAAATCGTGAATTAATGTATTTATTGCCAAAATTGTTCAGCAGACTTACTCCGGGAATACCTGGTTTGTATATCCGAATTACAGGATAGGTCGAGCTATTGTCGTCGCCGTCCGTCTCACACACAAGTTGGTAGCGTTCTCGAACCCTTTAACTCTCGATGTTGATATTTATACACCAGGATGTGGTGTCCGTCCGCTAAAATGTCTAGTGATTTGTTTCCATTAATATTCTGCAGGACACACGCTACAAAAGGATATGATCTCAGATGGTAATGTATTCAAAAATAGAATCACTTCATGCGAATAGGTAATGATCTCCGATGGCTTGACTTGCAACATTAATATTGATACCGTGAAATAAGGTGTCAATTGCAAATACTCTTGAACTGATTTACTCCGGCATTACCTGATTTGACTCTCAGAATCACAGGATGAATGCAGCTATTGCCTTAGATGTGCGACTATCAATGAAGGTGGTAACGGTCTCGAACGGATAGATAACAAATCTTCTAATTCCGAGACGAAGTTTAGGTGCCCGCCATTAAAATGTATACTAATTTGTATCTCTGATCACGAAGATATACTCTCGATGCCGCGTATTATCTTCTCGGATGGCGAGGTCTCCGTTAAAAAGATTGACTCTATACCAATACGTTACGTTCGACAACTGTTGGACTCTTCTCGTTAATATTTATACCGTCAGTGTATAGGGTGTCTATTGCCAATACTGCACTGGGCACTTACTCCCGGAGTACCTCGTTGGACGCGCGGAATCACAGGATAGGTGAATCTAGTGACTCATACGTTCTTCTCTCGATCGATCGTGGATCTTCTATTTCGTGCATGGAGTTATGGTGCTCGTCACTAAAATGTATACCAATTTTTTCTCAGAACACGAAGTTATACTCTCGACACAGCGGGTTGGGTTCTCGGATGGTAAAGTATTCGATAAAAAGAATGGATTTATATCATTTGTGACTGATGTCCGACGGTTTATCTTTCAACCTGAATATTCATACAGTGAATTATGCAGTCTTTTGCCAATTCTGTTAACTGTATTTAATCCCGGAATACCTGGTCTGACTCTCGCTATCACAGGATAGGCGAAGCTATTGACTTACTTGTGCGACCCTCAAGCAGTGTGGTAACGTTCTCCAACGGTTTGACTCTCCATTTTGCTATTCATACATGAAAATAATGTGTTCGTGTTACAAAATTTATACTTACGTGTTCCTCTCAAAACAAAGCAAGACAATCGATACAGCGGGTTCGGTTCTCGGAAGGGAAGGTATTGCGTAAAATTAATGATATTATACTAATGAGTAATGTTCTCCTACGGCTTGACTCTCTACATTAATGTCATACCGAGAATTAACGTGTGTTTTGCCAATACTGTTCAGCCGAATTACTCCCGAAACACCTGGCTTGACTCCGGTAATCACAGGACAGGTGAAGCTATTGAAATAGCCATTGGACACGGAAAGAAGTTGGTAACGTTCTTGAACGGTTTAACACTTCATCATCTATTTCATACAAGAAATTGTGCTGACAGTCGCTAAAATACATACTCACTTTTTTTCAGTTCACGAAATCATACTCTTGGTGCAGCTGGTTAGCTTCTAGGAATGTAATGCCATCGGTAACACTTTGACTGTATAGCAGTAGGTAACGTTCTCAAAAGGATTGACGCCCAACTTTAGTATTAAATCCGTGATTTAAGGAGTCTAATGTCATTACTCTTCAGCGGATTTAGGCCCTGAGTACCTGGTTTGACTCCCGGAATCATGGGATAGGTGAAGCTATTCACTTATCCGTTTTACTCTCAACGTCGGTCGGATTGCACTCGAACAGTTCGACTGACGATCGTCTAATTCAATCATGAATGTAAGGTGTCAGTCACTAAAATGTAAACAAATTTCTTCGTTTGAACTCGAAATTATACTCTCGATATAATGCGATAAGCTTTCGAAAGTTAAGGCCATCGTTAAAGAATTTGATTCTATAACTGTGCGTAGCGTCCTTCCATGGTTTGACTATCTACTTTATTATTTGTACCCCGAATTGTGATATTGATTGCCAAAACTGTTCACCGCATTTACTCCCGGAATACATGGTTAGGCTCTTTTAATCACAGGATAGGTGAAACTGTTAAATTAGCTGCTCGAATGTTAAAGATGGTGGCAACGTTCTCGAAAGGTTTGACACTCCACATTCTATCTCATAGATGAAATTAACGAGCCTGCCACTGAAATGTTTACTAATTTGATCATCTGAACACGATGTTATACTCTCGATGCAGCGGTTTCTGTTCTCGGAAGGTATGGCATTCGGAAAATGTTTGGCTCTATACTAGTGGGTAACGATCTACGTCTGTCCGACTCTTTTCCTTAATATTTATGCCGTGAATTAATGCGTCTATTGCCAATACCGATCTGTGGATTTACTCCAGGAATACCTGGTTTGACTCTCGTAATCACAGGACAGGTGAACCTCAAGGAAGGTGGTAATGTTCTCGAACAGATTGACACTCGCCCTTCTAATTCACACATGAAACTAAGGTGCCACACACCAAAACGTATACTAATTTGCGACTTCGAACACAAAGTGTTACTCTGGATATAGCGCGCTAGGATTTCGGCGGGTAACGTCTTCAGTAATGCGTTTGACTTTATACCAATTTGGAGCGTTCTCATACGGATGGGCGCACCACTTTAATATTCATAGCCAGACTAAAGGTGTCTACTGTCAACACTGCACTGGGCATTTACTGCCGGAGCAACTGACTTGCCTCTCGGTATCATACGATATGTGCAGGTACTAACTTAGCCGTAGGATTCCCAAGGAAGGTGGTAACGTTATCGAACGGTCTGACAATCGATCTGTTAATTCATACCTGAAATTTAGGTCTCCGACACTGTAATGACTACTAATTTCCTTCTCTGGACACGAAGTTATAAGCTCGATGTCGCGGGTGATATTCGCGTAAGGTAAGGTATTCGGTAAAAAGTTTGACATCATAGCTATTGATCGCGCTTTCAAACGGTGTGACGCTCTATTTTAATATTGAAACCGTGAATTAAGGTGTCTATTGCCAATACTGTACAGCGAATTTACTACTGCAATATCTGGTTTGACTCTTGGAATCACAGGACTGATGAAGCTATTGACCTATCCATCGACTCCCAATGAAGGTGGTATCGTTTGTTAACGGTCTGACTCGCGATTTTGATATTTATACATGAAATTGTGCTGCCCGTCTGCTAACATGTCTACTAATTTTTCTCCGTAAACATTTAGCATGACACTCGATACAGCGAGATAGGTTCTCGGATGGTAAGGTATTCTATAAAATGCGTGACTTTATACGAATAGGTGACATTCCGCAACGGTTTCACGCTTTACGTTAATATTCAAACCGTGAATTACTGTGCCCATTGCAGATACTGCTCAGAGGACTTACTCCAGGAATACATGGTTTGATTCATTGAATCTTGGAATAGGTGAAGCTATTGACTTAGCCGTTAGTCTCACAAGGAAGGTGGTAACGAGCACGAACGGTTTGACGCTCGACATTCTACATCATTCATGAAAGTAAGGTTCGCGGCAACAGGGTGTATACTAATTTGTATCTCTGAACACGTAGTTATACTTTCGATACAGCGGATGAGGTTCGCGGAAAGTAATGACACCGGTATAAAGTTTGACTCCATACCAATAGATATCCTTCTACAACGGTGTGACTCTGCACATTGCCAATACTATAGCCAATACCGTTCAGCGGACTTACTCCCGGAATGCCTGGTTTGACTCTCTGAATCACAGGATATGTGAAGATATTAACTTAGCTGTTCGTCTCTCGCACAGGGTGACAACGTTCTCGTGCGGTTTGACGCCCTATCTTCTAATTCATACGTGAAGTTAGGGTGCCCATGACTGAAATGAAAACTAATCTCTTTCTCTCAACACGAAGTTACACTCTCGATGAAGCTAGTGAGGTTCTCGGAAGTTAAGCTATCCGGTAATGAATATGACGTTATAACAATGGGTAACGCTCTCAAACGGTTTGACTCTCTTCTTTAATATTCATACCATGAATTAGTTTTTCTATTGCCAGCACTGTTCAACGGATTTACTCCCGGAATACCAGGTTTGACACTCGAAAGCCTAACTATAGGTGAAGCTGTTGACTCAGCCGGTCGACAGTAAAAGAAGGTGGTGACGATCTCGAAACACTTGGCACTCGATTTAGTAATTCATGCATGAAATTAAGGCGCACGTCACTAAAATGGATACTAATTTGTATCTCTGAATACGAAGTTATACTCTCTATACAGCTGGTTACGTTCTCGGAGGGTACGGTCTTCGGTAAAACGTTTAACATTATACCATGTTGTCACGTTCTCAAACGGTTTCACCCTCTACTTTAATATTCAATCCGCGAATCAATGTGTAAATTGTCAATAGTATAGATCGGATTTACTCCTGATATGCCCGGAGTAACTCTCTCAGTCACAAGGACTGGTGAAGCTATTGTCATAGGTGTGTCATTCTCAAAGAATGTGGTAACGTCCTGGAAACATATGCTTCTCGATCTTCGCATCCATGCATGAAATTGCGGAGCCAATCACTACAATGGATACTTATTAGTTCCAGTTTACACTGAGCAACACACTCGCCGCAGCGGGTTATGTTGTCGGAAGGTGAGGTAATTATTAAAACGTTTGACTTTATACCAACTGGTAACGTTTCAAATGGTTTCAAGCTCTACATTAATATTCAAACCGTGAATTATGGTGTGCATTGCCAATACCGTACAGCGGATTGACATTCGGAATACCTGGTTTGAATTTCGGAATCACAGGTTAGGTGAAGCCATTGACTTTGCCGCTCGACACTCAAATATGGTGGTAACGATATCGAAAAGTTTGACATTCGATCTTCTAATTCATACATAAAATGCAGGTGCCCATTACGAAAATGCATACAAATTCCTTCCTCTGAACACGATGTAATACTCTCGATTTAATTCGTTGGGCTTTCTCAAGTTTAGACATTCGTTGAAGAGTTTGACACGATAACTGTACGTACCGTTCTTCTACGATTTGTCTCTCCACATTATTATGCATACCTCGAATTGTGGTGTCTATTGCCAAAAGTGTACAGCTGAGATACTCCCGAAATACCTGGTTTGACACTCCGACTCACAGGATAGGTGAAGCTATAGACTTTGCTGTTTGTCTCTCACAGAAGGTGGCATGTTCTCGAACGGTTTGAGTCTCGATCCTCTATTTCTAGCATGAAATTATGGTGCTTATCACTAAAATGCATACTAGTTCCGGCCACTGATTACGGTGCTATACTCCCGATACAGCGAGATTGTTTTTCGAAGGGTAGGGCATTCTGTATGAAGATTGACCCTACACCTATAGGTAATGCTTTACAACGGCTAGACGGCCTGATTTTAATATTCGAAACGTGAGTTAAAGTGTCTATTGCCCATTCTGTTCAGCGGATTTACATCTGGAATACTTGGTTTCGCGATCAGTATCGCTGCATACGTGAAACTGTTGACTTAGCCGTTCGTCACTTACAGAACGTGGTAACGTTCTCGAACGCTTTAAGTCTCGATGCTGATATTTATACACAAACATGTGGTTTCGTCCGCTACAATGTCTACTGGTTTGTTTCCGTGCACAACAAGCAGGACACTCGCTACAGCTCGTTCGTTTCTCGGAAGGTATGGTATCCGGTTAAAGGAATATCTTTGTGCGCTTTGGTAATGTTCTCCATCGGTTTGATTCTCTGCATTAATATTCATACTGTGAATGAAAGTGTCTATTACCAATTACGTTCAGCGGATTTACTCACGGATCACCTGGTTTGACTCTCGGAATCGCAGGATGGGTGAAGCTATTGACTTAGCCGTGCCACTCACAAAAGTGGTTGCAACGTTCTCGAACGATTTGACCCTCGATTCGCTTATTCGTGCATTAAATTATGGTGTCCGACACTAAAATGTGCACTAACTTGTTTCCTTGTATATTAAGCAAGACATCTCGCTACAGTGAGTTGGGCTCTCGGAAAGTAAGGTATTCGGTAAAAAGAACGACTTTATACGAATAGGTAACGTTCTGCAACGGTTTGACGATTAATGTCAATAAACAAACCGCATATCAAGGTGACAATTGCCTATATTGTTCAGCGGACATTCTTCCGGAATACATGGTTTGGCTCTTGGAATCTTGGAATAGGTGAAGCTACTGACTTAGCTGTGCGACCCTCAAGGAATGTGATAGCGGTCCCAAGGGTTTTGACACTCGATCTTCTAATTCAAACATGAAATTAAGGTGGCCGTCACTAAAAAGTGTACTAATTTTGTCTCTGAACACGAAGTCATGCTCCCCATACAGCCTGTTATGTTCTGGAACGGTAGGGTCTTCGGTTAAAGGTTAGACCTTGTACCAATATGTAACGTTCCCAAACGGATTCACGACCAACTTTAATCTACAAACAGCGAATTAAGGATCCGTTTCCAATAGTGTACAGCGGGCTGACTCCGAGATTATTTGATTTGTCTTTGGGATTCATAGGATTGGTAAAGCTATAGACTGAGCCGCTCGAATCCCAATTAAGATTGCAACGTTCGAGAAGGTTGGCAGATCGACCAACCAATTCATGGAAGGAATTATGGTGCCCGTCATTAAAATGTATACTAATTCGTACCTCCCAACACGGTGATACAGTCCCGAATACAGCTTGTCAGTTTTTCGTATGATATGGCATTCTGTAACAAGTTTAACCCTACACGAATAGGTAATGTTCTACAAGGGCTTGACGGCCTGCTTTAATAATCAATCCGTCAATTGAAGTGCCTATTGCCAATTATGTACATCGCATTCACTCCTGGTGTATCTGGCTTAACTTTTGGTTTCATAGGATATGTGAAGCTATTAACATAGCCGTTCGTCTCTCACAGAAGGTGGTACCTTTCTCGAACGGTTTGAAACGCGATCTTCTTACTCAAAATGAAATTAAGGTCCGCGTCACTAAAATGTTTTCTAATTTGATCCTCTGAACACGAAGTTGTACTCTCGATACAGCTGTTTAGCTTCTCGGACAGAGTGGCCTTCGGGGAAAAGATAGATGCTATACCAATAGGTGAAGTTGTACAACTGGGTGACTCTGTACTTTAATATCTATTTCGGGAAGTAGCGTCTTTAATGCGCATGCAATACAGCGCAATTACTCCAGGAATATCCGGTTTAACTTTCGGAATCACACGATATGTGAGACCATTGACTCAGCCGTTCATCTCTCGTAGAAGGTGGTAAAGTTCTAGAAGGGTTTGATCCTCGATCCTCTAATTCATAATGAAATTAAGGTACACATTACTAAAATGAATACCAATTCGATCTTCGCAGCACCCTGCTATACTCTCGATACAGCGGGTTAGATTTAAAGGGGGTAAGGCCTTCAGTTAAGCGTTTGACTTTGTAGCAGTTATTAGCATTCTCAAACGGTTTCACGCTCTACTTTCATAATCAAACCGTCAAGTAAGGTGTGCATTACCAACAGTTTACGGCGGATTGACTCGAGGAATACCAAGTTTGACTATCGTAATAACAGCATAGGTGAAGCTACTGGCATAGCTGTGCCATACACAAGAAAGGTGAAAACTTTCTCCAATGGTTTGACTCCCGACATTCATATTCATACTTGAAACTAATGTGCCCCTCATTAAAATGTATACTAATTTGAATCTCCAATCACGAAATTGTACTCTCGATAGAGCGGGTTCAGGTTCTAGCAGGGTAAGTACTCCGGTAATAAATTTGACCTTAAATCAATTGGTAAGATTCTAAAACAGTGTCAGGCGCTACTTTAATATTCAAACGGTGAATTAAGGAGTCCATTGCTAATAGTGTACAGCGTATTGACTCTCGGAATCACAGAGTGGGTGGAGCGGTTGACTTAGCTGGGTGTCTCTCAAAGAAGGTGACATATTTCTTGCATAATTTGACACTGTATCATCTAATTCATACATGAAATTATGATACCCATCACTGTTATGAATATCAATGTCTTTCCCGGAACACGAAGTTATACTCTCGATAGGGCGGGTTTGCTTGTCGGAATGTAAGGCTTTTGGTAAAAGGTTTGTATCTATACCAATGAGTAGCGTCCTACAACGGGTTGACTGTCTACACTAATATTCATACCGTGAATTCAAGTGTCTATTAACAATACTGTTCAGCGGATATACGCCACGAATACCTGATTTGACTCTCCGTTCCACAGGATGGTTGATGCTATTTACTTAGGCGTTCTACTCTCAAAGAAGAAGATAACGTTCTTGAACAGTTTGACCACTGATCTTCGAAATCATACCTGGAATTAAGGTGGACGTCACTAAAATGTATACTAATTTGTTTCCCTGGACACGAAGTTCTACTCTCGATACAGCGGGATAGGTTTTCGGATGGTAGGGACTTCTGTAAATCGATTGACTCTATACCAATAGGGAACGATATACATTCTTCTGACTCTGTACATTAATGTTCATACCGTGGATTGAGGTGTCGATTGCTAACACCGCACAGTGGAATTACTCCCGGAATATTTGGTTTGAATCCCGTAATCACTGGATAGATGAAGATATTGACATAGCCGGTCGTCTCTCACAGAATGTGGCAACGTTCTCGAGCGGCTTGACTCTTGATCCTGTTACTCATACATGCAGTTACTGTTCTCGTACTCTGAAATGAATACTCATTTCTTTCTAACAGCACAAAGTTATACTCTCTATACTGTGGGTATATTCTTCGGATGATAAGGTCTTGGTAAACCGTTTGATGTTATAGCAATTGCTATCGTTGGCAAAAGGTTTGACGCCGTATTTTACTATTGAAATCGTGAAATAAGGTGTCTATTATCAATACTGTTCAGCGGATTTACTCCAGGAATACCTGGTTTGGCACCATGGGTCTCAGAATAGGTCAAGATATTGACTTAGCCATTCGTTCCTCAGATAAGGGGGGAACGTTCTCAAACGGTTTAAACTACGACCTTCTTATTCATACATGGATTTAAAGTGATGACATTCAATTGCATACTAATTTCTTTCTCTGAACACGAAGTTATACTCTCGGCACGGCGGGTTAGATTTTCGGTGGGTTATGGCTTCGGTAAATCGTTTGACATTATAGCAATAGGTAACGTTTTCATACGGTTCGAAGCTCTATTTCAGTATTCAAACGGTGAATTAAGGAGTCCATATCCAATACTGTTCAGCGGATTTACACCAGGAATACCTGGTTTCACTCTCGGAATCGCAGGGTAGGTGAATCTATTGACATAGCTGTCCATCCCTCACAGAAGATGGTAATATTCTCGTACGGTTTTTCTTCCAATTCATACACGAAGTTATGGTGCCCGTTACTGAAGTGAGGACCAACTTCTTTACCTGAACACAAAGTTATACTCTCGAAGAAGCGGGTGTGGCTCGTGGAGGGTAACGCCATCTATAAAACGTTTGACTTTATATTAGTTGGTATCGCTCTCAAACAGTTTGACGCTCTTCTACAATATTCAAACCGTGAATTAACGTGTCTACAGTCAATACTGTAGATCGCATTTATTCCCGGATAACCTGATTTGATTTACAGATTCACAGGGTACGTGCAGATGTTGACCTAGCTGAGCGGCTATCAGGAAAGGTGGTATCGCTGTCGAACGGCTTGACTTTCGATCTCCTTTATTATATATTAAATTGATGTGTCGTATCTACTACAATGCCCACATATTTGTATAGGTGGACATTAAGATAGTCTCTTGCTACAGCGTGTTACATTCTCGGAAGGCATGGTTATCTGCACAAAGTTTGAATCTATTCCAAGTTGTGACGTCCTCCATCGGCTTGTACTTCTACATTAATATCCATACCGTGAAATAAGGTGTCTATCGCCAATAGTGTTCAGTGGATTTATTGCCGGAATACCTGGTTTGATTCTCGGAAATACAAGATTGGTGAAGCTACTGACTTATACGTTTGACGCCCGTAGAATATGGTAAATTTCTCGTACGGTTCGACAGTCGACCTTCTAATTCATACAGGAAATTAAGGTGCCCGCTACGAAAATGGATACTCCTTGGCTTATCTGAACACGAAATTATACTCACCATACCGCAGCTTATCTTCTCGGAAGGTAAGGCGTTCTGTAAAGAGTATGACCCTATAGCAATTCATAACGATCTATAGCGGTTTGACTCTGGACTTAATTATTTATGCAGTGAAATAGGGAGTATGATGCCAATACTGCACAGCAGATTTACGTCCGGAATACCTGGTTTGACTATCGGAATCACAGGGTAGGTGAAGCTATTAATATATCCCGTCGAACCTTAATCAAGGTCGTAACGATTTCGAACGGTTTGACACTAGATCTACCAATTTATACACGAAAGTTTGGTGCCCGTCATTAAAATGGATTCTTGATAAATCCTCTGAAATCAACGATATATTCTCCACGCAGTTGGTTTAGTTCTCGGCGGGTGAGTTCTTCGGTAGAACATTTGACTTTATACAAATTGGTGACACCATCAAGCGGATTGACGCTCCACCTTAATGTTCAAACCGTGAATTAAGGTGTCTGCTGCCAACACTGTACAGCACGCTTTTTCCGGAATTGCCAGTTGGACTCTGGTTATCACAGGATAGGTGACGCTATTGAGTTAGCTGTACGACTCTCAGGAAATGTCGTAACGATCTCGAACGGTTTGACCAT
>NIJG01000673.1:0-11462 GCA_002201625.1 Euglossa dilemma | reverse complement strand
CGCTGTATCGTGAGTATGACTTCGTGATCAAGGAAGCAAATTATTTTACATTATAGTGATAGCACCTCATTTTCATATATGAATAGCAAAATCGAGTGTCAACCCGTTCGAGGACGTTACCACATACCTTTATAATCGAACGGCTAGTTCAGTAGCTTCAATAATATTGTTATGCGGAGATTCAGACCAGACATTCCGGGAGTAATCCGGTGAGAAATAGTGGCAATAAACGCCTTGATTCACGATATGAATATTGAAGTACACAGTGAAAGCGTTGTTGAACGATACCCATTATTATAGAGTCAAACATTTACCGAATATCTAACCTTCCGTAAACATAACGCGCTGTACCGAGAGCAACAATTCGTGCTCAGAGAAAGACTTCAGTTTTTAATTTAGTGTCGGGAAACTTTCTTTTAATTATGAAATAGACGATCGAGTGTCAAAACGTTTGGGAACGATACCACCTTCCATGATGGTTGGACGGCATGGTCCATGGCTTCACCGATCCAGTGTTACCGGGAGTCAAACCAGGTATTTCCGGAGTATGTCCGCTAGACAGTATTGGCATTAGACACCCTATATCATGGTACAAGTATAAATGTCCAGATTCAAACCGTTGTAGAACGTTACGTACTGGTATAGAGTCAAACTGGTTACGGATGGCCTTACCTTCCGAGAAGCTAATCCGCTGTATCTAGAGTATGACCCAGAGTTCAAAGAATCAATGTAGTATATATATTATTGACCGGCACTATGATTACGTGCATCAATATGAAGGTCATACGCAAACTGTTCCAGAATTTTATCACATTTTTTGGCAATCGCACAGCTACGACAACGGCTTCACCTATCCTGTGGTACCCAGAATCTTACTAGGTGTTCCCGCAGATCATCAGCTGAAAGGTATTTGCAGTGGACACTATCATCAGCTGTTCCAATTTTATAGCAGGGAGTCTAACCGTTGTAGAGCTTTACCTATTCGTATACAGTCTAACACCTTAACGTAGCCCTCACCGTCGGAGAAGCTAACCCGCTATATTCAGAGTATTATTTCGTGTTCCGAGAAGCAGGATAGTACACATTTTAGTGACGTGCACCTTAATTTCATGTATGCGTTACAAGATCGAGAGTCAAACCTTTCGAGATCGTTACCACTTTCTGAGAGAGACAAAAGGCTAAGTCAATAGCTTCACGTATCCTGCGATTCCGAAAGTCAAACCAGGTACTACGGGAGTAAATGCGCAGTACAGTATTGGCAATNGTCCTACTCTTCGAAATACAGGGTAGGTGAAGCTTCTCCGATCACGATATTCTACTCTGGAAACAGCGGGTTATCTGCTCGAAGGCAAAGTTCTGTGTGAAGTGATTGACACTATACCAATACGTATCGATCTACGACGGTTTGAATCTGTACTTTAATATTTCTGACGTGCAATTGGGTGTATAAGTCCAATACTGTACAGCGGACCAACTCCCGGAATACCCAGTTTGACTTTCGGGATCACAGGATGCATGAAACTACTGACCTATACGGTCGACTCTGAAACAAGTTCGTAACGTTCTCGAATGGTTTGACCCTCGGTCTTTTATTCATAGATGAATTTAAGGTGGCCGTCACTAAATTGTACAGTAATTTGTTTCTCTGAACGCGAAGTCATTCTCTCGATAAAATGCGATAGGCTTTCGGAGAGTAAGGGATTCAGTAAAACGTTTGACTTTATTCCCATTGGTATCGTCCTCAAACAGAGTGACTCTCCATTTTGCTATTCATGCATGAAAATAACGTGTCCGTCTTCTAAAATTTCTACTCGTTTGTTCCTCTGAAAACTAAGCATGGCAATCGTTACAGCCGGTTGGGTTCTCGAAAAGAAGGGTATTGTGTAAAATTGATGACCTTAATACGAATTGGTAATTTTCCCCAACGGTTTGACACTCTACTTTAATATTCATGCAGTCAATTAAGATGTCTATTGGCAATAATATTCAGCGGAGTTACTCCTGGAATGCGAGGCTAGATTCACGGAATCACAACTACATTTGAACCTATTGGCACAGCCCTTCGACTTTCAAAGAATGTGGTAACGATATCGAATGGTTTTACACTCTATCTTCTAATGCATATTTGAAATTAAGGTGTGCTTCTGCCATAATGTCTACTAACTGGTTTCCATGACATTAAGCAAGGCACACGCTACAGCGGGTTAGTTTCTCGGAAGGTAAGCTATTCGGTAAAAAGAATGTCTTACTACGAGTTGGTAATGTTCGCCGACGGTTTGACCATCCATCGTTGTATTTCGTACGTGAATTTAATGTGCCCGTCACTAAAATGTGTACTAATTTGCTTCTTTGAAAACGAAGTTGTACTCTCGATACTGGGGGTTATCTTTTCGCAAGGTATGGCTTTCTGAAAGACGTTTGACTTTATAGCAATTGGTAACGTTTCCTAACGGGATGCGGCTCTATTTTAGTATTCAAATCGTAAATTATGGTGATTATTCCCAATACTGATCTGCGGATTTACTCCTCAAATACCTGGTATGACTCTTGGAATCACAGGATAGGTGAAGCTATTGTCTTGGATGTGCGATACCCAATGCAGGTGGTAACATTCTTGAAAGATTTCCCTCTCGACCTTCTAATTGATACATGTAATTATGCTGCCCGTCACTAAAATATATACTAATTTGCTTCTATGAACCCAAAGCTAAACTATCGATGCAGCGGGTTAGCTACTCGGGTGGTACGGCCTTTGGGAAAAAGGATGCCCCTATACAAATAGGTAGCGTTCTACAACGGTTTTAGCCTCCATTATAATATTCATACGGCGAATTGGGTCGTCTATTGTTAACACTGTGTAGCCTATTTACTTCCGGAATATCTGCTTTGGCTCTCGGTGTCACAAGATTGGTGAAACTATTGACTTAGGCGATCGACCGTGAAAGACGCTGGTAACGTTCTCGATCGGTTTGGCTCTCGACCTTCTAATTCATGCATGAAATTAAGGTGGCTGTCAGTCAAGTCAATACTATTTAGCATCTCTGAACACGTAGTCATTCAATAGACACAGCGGGTTATGTTCCCGGAAGGTAAGGCCCTCGGGAAAAAGTGTGGTCTTATAGGAATAGGTGACGTTCTACAACGGTTTCACACTCTACTTTCACATAGATACCGCGCAATAACGTGTCTATTGCCAATGCTGTTCAGTGGATTTAGTCTGGGAATACCAGTTTTGACTCTCGCAATCACAGGGTTCGTGGTGATATTGACATAGATGTGCGTTCCTCCGAGAAGGTTGAATCGCTCTGAAATGGTGTGACACTGTATCCACTAATTCATACATGAAATTATGATGCCAATCATTAACATATATGCTAATGAAAATCCCTGGATACGGTGTTATACTATCGATACAGGGGGTTAGACTCTCGGAGGGTAAGGCCTTCTGTAAAACTTTCGACTTTATGACAAGTAGAAACATTCTCTAAGGGATTGACGTTCTACTTTATATTCAGTCCGATAATTCGTGTGTCCATTTCCAGTACTGTACAGTGCATTTACACCCGGAATACATGGTTCGACTCTCGGAATAACAGGATAGGTGAAGCTATTGAATCATCCGTTCGACTCTCAAAGAATATGGTAACGATACCGAACGGTTTGACAAACGATCCTTTAATAAATATATAAAAATATGGTGTGCTTCTGTATACTGTCCACTCATTCGTTTCCTGAAGCACTAAGCATGACACTCGCTGCAGCGTGTTAGATTCTAGAACGGTAATGTATTCGGCAAATGGAATGACTGTATACCAATTCGTAATGCTCTCCGACGGATTGATCTACTACTTTAATATTCATACCGTGAATTAAGGTGACTATTGCCAATACTGTACAGCAGGTTGACTTCCGCCGTTTGATTATAAACGTAAAGCGTCAAACTGTAGCACAACGTTACATATCGGTACAAAGTCAAACCCTTTAGAGAAGATCTTACCGAACCAGAATCTAACCAGCTGTATCAAGAGTATAATCTAGTGTTCGGAGAAACAATTAGTACACATTTTAATGACAGCCACCTTAACTTCATGTATGAGTATGAAGATCGAGGGTCAAACAGTTCGAGAAAATTACCACCATCTTTCAGATTCGAACGGCTAAGTCAATAGCTACACCTATCCTATGATTGCAAGAGTCAAATCTGGCATTCCTGGATTAAATCCGCTGAATAGTCTTTGCACCAGACTCCTTATTTCGCTGTTTGAATCTTAAGGTAGAGCGTCAAAACCTTTGAGAACGTTACCTGCTTCTATAAAGTCATACGTAATACCGAAAGTCTTACCGCCCGAAAATCTAAGTCGCCGTATAGATAGAATAACTTCGTGTCTAAGGAACTACATGAGAATACAGCATATTGACGGTTCATTATATTCATGTATGAATTGGAATATCGATGGCCAGACTGTTTCAGAACGATACCACCTTCTTTGAGAGTCGAACGCCTAAGTCAATAGCTTCACGTATCCTGTGATACTCAGAGACTAACCAGGTAATCAGCGAGTTAATCCGCTGAAAAGTATTGGCATGGACACCTTTATTCAGATTTTGAATATTAAAGTAGTGTGTCAAACCGTGGGAGAAAAATGGAAATGCATATAATTTCATACTTCTTTACAGAATACCTTACCGTGTGAGATCCAAACACGCTGTAGCAAAAGTCTTTCATAATGCTTACGAAAACAAATTAGTAACCATTATAGCAGAGGCACACCTTGTTTTCAAATATAATATACAAGATCGAGTGTCAGACCGTTCGAGATCGTTACCACCTTCTTTGAGAGGGGAACGGATGAGTCCATAGCTTCACCCATCCACCGATTCGGAGAGTCACACCAGGTATTCCGGTAGTAAATCCGCTGAACGGTATTGGCAATGGGCACATTAATTCACTTCATGAATATTAAGGTACAGTGTCAGACTGTTGTAGCAAGTAAACAATTTGTATAAAGACAAACCTTCTACCGACGGTCTCACCTAACGGGAAGCATAACCCGCTGCATCGAGAGTATAACATCCTGTTCAGAGGAACAAATTAGAATACAATTTAATAGCGAGCACCTTAGTTTCATGTATGAATAAGATGATCGAGGGTCATACGGTCTGTGAAAGTTTCCACCATTTCCTAAAAACGCCCAGCTATGTCAATAGCGTCACCTATCCTGTGGTTCCGAGAGTCACACTAGGTATATCGTGAGTTAATCTACTCTACATTGTTGGCAATAGACACCTTAATTCACGGATTCAATATTAAAGTAGAGGGTGATATCTGTTGAGATAGTTTCCAGATGATATAATGTCAAATGTTTTGCCGAAGGTCTCATCCTCCAAGACCCTAACCTGTTGCATCGAGAGTAAGTACACACTTACATTTACATTTATTATTATTGGTATACATTTTCGTGACGGCCACCTTACATTCATGCATGAATTAGCAGATCGTGCATCATATCTTTCGAGATCGATCCCACCTACTTTGAGAGTCGAACGGCTAAGTCAATAGCATCACGTATCCTTCTATTCCTATGGTCAAACCAGGTATTCCGAAAGTTAATCCGCTGTTCACTACAGGCAATGGACGCCTTAATTCGCAGTTTGAATAGTAAAGTAGAGCGTGAAATCGTTTGATTTCGTTACCAAGTCGTATAAAGTCAAACGCTTTACTGAAGACCATACCCTCCGTCAAACTTATCCGCTGTCTCCGAAGTATAAACTCGTGATCAGGGAAACAATTTAGTCTCCATTTCAGTGACGGGCACCAGAACTTCAGGTATGAATTAAAAGTTCACGGGTCAAACCTATCGAGAACGTAACCACCTTCTGTGAGAGATGAATGGCTAAGTCAATAGCTTCACCTATCTCGTAGTTCGGAGATTCAAAGGAGCCATTCCGGGAGAAAGTCCGCTGAAGAGTTTTGTCATAGACCCTTTCATTCATGGATTGAATATTAAAGTAAAGAGTCAATCCGTGCTAGAAGATTACGAATTGGTATGAAGTCAAACGTTTTACTGAAGACCTTACCTTGAGAGAACCTAACCTGCTGTAGCGAGTGTCTTATTGTTATTGTTCACGGAAACAAATTAGTAGACATTTTTTCTATCGCACAGCACATTTTCATTTATGAATATCAAAATCGATACTCAAACCGTTGGAGAACGATGCCGCCTTCCTTGGGAGCTGTTACTCCGAAAGTGAATCCAGTCAGTCCGGGAGTATATCTGCTTAAATGTAGCGACAATGGAACCCTCAATTCACGGTTTGGTCATTAAAGGAGAGAGTTAAACCGTCGGAGAACATTACCGATTGTTATTCAGTCAAACTTTTAACCGAAGGCCTTAAATTCCGAGAAGCCATCCTTCTGTATAGAGAGTACATCTTCGTATTCAGGGAAGCAAACTAGTATACATTTTAGCCACGGGCATATTAGTTTAAGGTAGGAATTATTAGATCGAGTGTCAAACCGTTCGAGAACATTACCAACGTCCTTGAGTGTATAACGGCTAAGTCAACAGCATCAGTTACCATATTATACCGAGAGTAAAACCAGTCATTACTGGAGAAAATCCGCTGAATTATATAGGCAATTGATAGAATAATTCACGGTTTGAACATTAATGTAGGAAGAACATCTGCAGGAGATCAATACCAATTGGTATAGAGTCACTCTTTTTACCGAAGGCCTTACCTTTCAGGAAGGTACGCCGCTGCATCGAAAGTATAACTTCGTGTTTATCGAAACACATTAGAATACCTTTTAGTGACGGCATCTTAAATACATGTATGAATTCGAAGATCGAGGGTGAAACAGTGCGAGAACGTAACCACCATTTTCGAGTGTCGAGGGGCTAAGACTATAGCTTCCCCATCCAGTGATTCCGAAGGACAAAGCAGGTATTCTGGGAGTAAATCCGCTCTACAGTATTGGCGTCAGAGTCCCTATTTCACGGTACTAATATTAAAATGCAGAGTCAGTACATTGTTTTGTGATACTTCTATATGCAGATTCAAACTTTTACCGAAGGCCTTTCGTACCGAGAAGATAGCCAGCTGTATCGAGAGTAAAACTTTGTGTTCGGAGATGAAAATTCATGTACACTTTAATTACGGGCACCTTCGTTTCAGGTATGATTCAGAACATCGAGGGTCAGTCAGTTTGGGAACGTTACCACCCATTTTGAATGCCGAACGGATAAGTCAATAGCTTCACCTATACCGTAATTCCGCGATTCAAACCAATCATTTCAGGAGCTAATCCGCTGAACAGTGTTGGGAATAGACACCCTACTGCTCGGATTGAATATTATAATAGAGCGTCATACCGTTTGAGAACGTGAGCAATATCTATAAAGTCAAAGGATTTACCGAACGCCTTACCATCCGCGAACCTCTCCCGCTTGATCGAGAGAACAACTTCGTGTTCAGGGAATGAAAGTAGTAGGCATTTTAGTAGCGATACCTTAATTTTATGCATGAATTAAAATATCGTGGGTCAACCCGTCCGAGAAAGATACCATCTTCTTTGAGATTCGAAACTGTAAGTCAATAGCTGCGTATATCCTATGATTACATAAGGCAAACGAGATATACCCGGAGTAAATGCGCTGTGCAGTATTGGTAATAGATACATTATTTCACGGTCTGAGTATTGAGTCATACCATCAGCCCATTGTAGAACGTTACTTATTCGAATAGAGTTAAGCATCTTGCAGATATCCTTACCTTCAGAATAGCTAACCCGCCACTTCGAGGATATATCTTCGTGTTCAGAGGATCAAATTAGTAAACATTATAGTGGCGTCTACCTTAATTTCAGCTATGAATTGGAATATCGAGTGTCAATACTTTCGAGAACGTTTCCGCCATCTTTGATAGTCGAAAGGATAAGTCAGTAGATTCTCCTGTCCTATGATTCCGAAAGTCGCACAAGGTATTCGGACAGTCAATAAACTGTACACTATTTCCAGTGGACACCTAATTCACGGTTTGAATATTAGGGTACAGAGTCTACCCCTTGTTGATCGTTTCCTATTGGTACAATGTCAAAAGTTTTACCAAAGACCCTACCCTCCAAGAACCTAACCCGCTGCATCGAGAGTTAGTATACATTTAGCTTTACTTTCATTATTATTAGAATACATTTTAGTGACGTCCACCTTAATTTAATGTCTGAATAAGACTATTGAGCCTTTACGATTGGTGAACATCGCCAATTCGTTCAGAGTCAAACGCTACACTAAAGTCCATACCCTCCGAAAACCTAGCCCGCTGTAAAGAGAGTATTTGCTGTGAGTTCAATGGAACGAATTTGCATACAGTTTAATGACGATCAACTTAATTTCATGTATAAAACAGAAGATCGAGTGTCAAACCGCTCGAGAACGTTGCTACTTTCTCCGTGAGACAAACGGCTACGTCGGTAGCTTCATCTATCATGCGATTTCGTGAGAAAAACCAGGTATTCTGGGAGTAAATCGGCTGAACAGCGTTGGCAACAGACGCCTTGATTCACCGTATGAATATTAAAGTAGAGCGTCAAACCGTATGAGAGCGTTACCAATTGGTATAAAATCAAACTCTTTACCGAAGGCCTTACCTTCCGAGATGCTATCCCGCTGTAACGTGAGCATAACTGCTTGTTCAGGGAAACACATTAGTATCCTTTTTTGTGACGGGCACCTTAATTTCATGTATGAATTAGGAGGTCGAGGGCCAAATCCTTCGGGAACGATTACATTTTCTTTGAGAATCGCACAGCGAAGTCAATAGCATCATCAATCCTGTGGTTCCGAGAGTCAAACTGGGAAATCCGGCAGTAAATCCGCTCAACAGTATTGACAATAGACATCGAAATTCCCGAATTGCATTTTAAATTTCAGTGACAGTAAGCATGAGAACGTTACAAATTTGTATATTGTCATACTTAGTAGCGAAGGCCTTACCTTCATAGAAGACTAACCTGCTCATCGTGAGCGTAACTCCGTTACCAAAGAAGCAAATCAGTATTAACTCTAGTGACACGAACCCTACTTTCAAGTACGTATACAAAGATCGAGGGTCAAATCATTCGAGAACGATAACATCTTCTTTGAGAGTCTAATGCCTCAGTCAATAGCTTCATCTATCCTGTGATTCCCAGAGTCGAACCAGGTACTTCGAGTAAATTGGCTGCGCAGTATATGGCATTAGACTCCATATTTCACAGCATAAATAATATTGTCACAGTCAGACCGTTGTAGAGAGTTCCGAGTTGATATACAGTCTATCCCTCTACCGAGGGCCTACCTTCCGAGAAGCTAACACAGCATCGAGACAATAACATCGTGTTCAGAGAAGCAAGTTAGTACGTATTTTAGTGACGGGGACCATCATATCATGGACGTATTAGAAGGACCAGGATGGAACTGTTCAAGATCGTAACCACCTTCTTTGGGAGCCGAACGGCTAAGTCAATAGCTACACCATTCCTGTGATTCCCAGAGTCAAATGAGGTACCTCGGCAGTAATTCCGCTGAGCGGTATTGGCACTAGGCACGCTAATTCAAGGTATAAATATTAATGGACACAGTGAAACCGTTGTAGTTCGTTACCTATTGCAATAAAGTCTAACTTTTACCGATGACCTTACCTACTGAGTAGGTTACCCGCTTTATCGAGAGTATAAATTCGTGTTCCGAGAAGCATATTAGTATACGTTATAGTGACGGGCACTTTAATTTCATGCTTGAATTAGAAAATCGGTGGTGAAACCGTTCGAGAACGTTACCACCGTATTTGAGATTCGAACGGCTAAGTCAATGGCTTCACCTATCCTTGGATCCGAAATCAGACCTATACCGGGAGAAAATGCGCTGAAAAGTATTGGAAGCCGACTCATTAATTCACGGTTTCAATCGTAAAGCAGAGCGTCAAACCGTTGTTTCAATTCCTATAGAGTCAAACTTTTTACCCATAGCCATACCTTCGGAGAAGTTACCCCGCAATATCGACAGCATATCTTCGTGCCCACAGACGCAAATTAGTATACGTTTTAGTGGCGGGCACCTTAATTTCATGTATAAATGAGAAAAATCGATTGTTAGACCGATCGAGAATGTTACCACCTTCTTCGAGTATCGCAGAGCTAAATCATTAACTACACCTGTGCTGTGATTACGAGGGTTAGACCATGTTCTCCGGGAGTCTATCCACAGTACAATGTAACCAATGGACACGATAATTCACAGTCTGAAAAATGAAGCAGGGCGTCGTATCTTTGTAGACCTTTCCCTACAGTTATAGTGTCAAATTTTGCCAAACACCTTACCTTCCAAGAACATAACCCGCTGCAGCGGGCGTCTAGCTCAGTGCTCACGGAAGCGAATTCGTAGATGTTTTAGCAGGCGGACACATTCCTTTCATGTATGAATCAGAAAACTGATGGTCTAACACTTCGGGAACGTTACCACTTTCTTTGAGAATCGCTCTGCTGCTTCACCTATCCTATTGATTCCGAGAGTCATACCATCTATTCCGGGAATATATCTGCTGCACACTGTTGGCATTAGGCAGCATCCTTCACGGTATAAATATTATGGTACTGAGTCGAACCATTGCCGCACGTTGCCTGTGGTGTGGAGTCAATATCCTTACCAAAGGCGATAACTTCCGAGAAGCTAACCCTATCTGTCCAGCGTATAACTTCGGGGTTAGAGAAGCAAGTAAGTATGCATTTTAGTGACGGGCACCTCAATTTCTTGTATTAAACGGAAGAAAGAGGATCAAATCGCTCGAGAACCTTTCCACCTTCTTCTATATACGAACGATGAAGACAGTAGCTGCACCTGTCCTGTGATTCCTAGAGTCAAACCGGGTATTCCAGGAGTAAGGCCCCTGCACTCTATTGGCAACAAACACCGTAATTTATGGTTTGAATATTAAAACAGTGCATCAAACTGTTATTGAATGCTAACCACTCGTATGAATTCAAGTCTTTTTCCGAAGGCCTTACCTTTCGAGAAGCCTAACCTGCTGTAACGTCAGCATAACTGCGTGTTAAGGGAATCAAATTGGTATTAATTTTAGTATCACGCAACATGATTTCACGTATGAATGAGAAGATCGAGTATCAAACCGTCGAGAACGGTACCGTCTTCTTTCTGACACGAACGGCTATGTTTATATCTACAGCTATCCTCTGATTCCCAGAGTCAAACAAGGAACTCCGGGAGTAAATCGGCTGAACAGTATTAGCAATAGACATTCCAATTCTCGGTATGAGTGTTAAAGCGGAGCGTCGAACTGTTTGAGAACATTACCAATTTCTATACTGACCAACGTCTTGCCGAAAGCGTTACCGTCCGAGAAGCTAACCCGCCGTATCGAGAGTATAACTCCGTGTGTAGAGAAACAAAATAGTATACATTTTA
>NIJG01000671.1:31531-43027 GCA_002201625.1 Euglossa dilemma | reverse complement strand
ATAAGTTGCAAAATATTATTTTTCGAAAATTAATTTTACACCAATTACCAGGTACATGTTATTAAACGTTATAAATGCTATTTTTATACAAAATATAGGTATGGAAAACTATTGAACAGTGGATCAATTAATTTTAATAATGCTATTGTACTTTTTCAATGAATAAAGTATTTATGTAAGTATATAATTGTATTTTCATTTTCATTTGTAGTTTCTGTTCCTGATGTAATTTATTAAGTAAAAATCAGAGTTTTTTGTTTTAATTTTTAATGGAACTACAAAATAACAACATATATAAATAAAAGTGTCGCCATAATATATTTTTACGCAAAGAAAATAATATTAAATACAATATTAACAAGTTATATACTATTTACAGTATAGAATACGCCCTTCCATGGTGATTACCGTTAACCATAAAAATATTTCTCCTTAATGATCATAAATTGTAAAACAAATATATATCTCAGATTTGTTAATTAATCATAATAATAGTATTTGCATTAACTCTTCTACAATATTGTTAACATTGTATTAACAAAGTAATGAATTTTTCGTTGAAACTTTGTTACGATAATTGCAAAAAAATTAAACGAAATAAATTTATTTTTCTTTTCTGTTAATACTAAATATTCTAAACGCAAAAAAATTAAATCATTAAATATTTCTTCGTTGCTTTATGAGAACACATATTAGAACTGTTTTTAAACTTTGTTAACGCACATCAAGAATATAATCATAATTATAATAATTTCCAACCTATATGACTGACCAGATTCTCTCTTTCTCTCTCGCTCTTTTCCTCTCGCATACACGCAACCTTTCTGAGGGAAAAAAAGATCTTTCATAATTGAACACACACATACCCTAACTGCATCTAAATTCGTTGTACAGTACGTAAAATAAAAAATGTCACCTTTGGTCCCAATGATAGAAACTTAATGTTAATCATAAAGAATAGGAAGTGTTAGTCAACATTGACTCAACCGTTCAGATCTAACCTATCTTCGATCCTCTTTCTATTGAGATTAGGAACGAACGGTTGATTGAACTGATAAAAAAAAGAAAAACTTAACAAAACTTGCATAGACTGCATCGTATAATGAGCAACAATATTTCGAAAACGAACTTAAACCGGTCCGTTGACTATTTGGACACGAAAAAAAACAACATTCCCCTTATCGCTTTACACAACTAAACGATATGTACACATCATCGACTGATTTCTTTTCTATCGATAATTTTTCTTTTTAATTGTCCCGATTTTTACACACGGTATATACACGTGAATGACTGACATGACTGCTTTGCAGATTATTTAGCCAGTAAATATGTCAATGGAATGATTTCGAAAAAATCAGATTGGATAATCAACAAGAAACATTCAAAATAAATGTTTGATCGTGATCAGAAAACAGACATAAACAAGTTTCTTTGCCCCAAAATTCCTATTCCGTCGATAATTTTTTTTTTTTTTTTCTATTATTAAGGCTGTATAACTTAAAGCACCAAAAATATCTCCTTGGGAATGGTATACTATCCTTTGCCAGATTTCCGATATTACTCTCGGCTGGGAATATTTCCGATAAATTCTGGAAGGCAGCTAACATCTCTCTGCAGCCTGCAATCATGAATTTTCATTAGACGAATGTAAAAGCAACAAAACTTTCGAGTTTCATAAATGATATGCTAAATTTGAAAGTATTTTCCATTCACTATATTTTTTCCAATAAATAATCTTTATTAAAATTACTTATAAAAAACATGCAACGTTATATCTCCCAAAAAATTTTACTGCTTGAGCACAAACTTAATGCATTTTTATCATGAATAATTACTTCGTTTACTACAGGTTGTTTATCCAACAACTCATTAAAAGCTTCTATTTAATTATCCCTCTTATCATATAGTTACATTAAAATGCTTACGCTCTTTAAGTTCTCGCGACCGCCAAAGTTTCGAATCGATTCCAGTAATATATCTCGCTGGTCCATCTGAGCAGGCATAGACTTCGGCCTGGCACTTTTTAGTGTTACACCTGTTATCACGGGCATTGTAGGAGGCTTTGGGGTGCCATTCGTTGACTCCTTAGGTAATCTTTTAATACCATCTTCTTTTATCCCTTCCTTTGAGCCCTGTTTCAATACTTGTGTTTGGCTTTCATGGTTTTGTCCTTCAATAATTTTTATATCTGATTGATTGTTGAAGTTTTTCATGACGGGCAATGGCTGATTTCTTTTCATATTTAGTCCATTTCTAAACATCACGTTATTACCCTGACTCTGTGCTGGAATGCCCACGATTGAAGTAAATTTCCTCGGTTTAATAGTATTTTGATAGGCATTTGTTAAAGTTTGATCGGAGTTGTGTCCATTATGCTTGTTACAATCATTTTCCAACGAAGAATTTGAACATTGGATCGTATTGGATCGTTTCGGTTTCGGCCGATGACACACATCTTGGCCAAATGCTTTCGTTAATTCTTTAAAATTCACTGGTGTGGTATCTATAACGTTGTCATCCTGTTTGTTTTCCACAAAATTTTTTTTCAATTCTACACCTGTTACAACTGGTTTGTCGTTTGTAACTTTTGGCTCTGAACTATTAATTTTATTTAATATTGGCTTTTTGAAGCCCGAAACTGTATTAGTACTATAGAATTTCTTATTTAGTTTGTCAGGCTCCTCAAATTTATATTTCTGCATTTTGTTGGAAGAATCAATGTCACTGGAGGTATTTACTTCATCTTTAATGCCATTAATATTAACAATCGTTTTGCTGTTTGCTTGTTTTATTCCAAATTTATAGTCTGTGTCTGTCTTTATTTGAACACTGACACTTCGTGGACGTTCAGACCAGCTACCTAAGTTGATTGTGGGAGGTCCAGAGTAGATATAACGTTTAGCATTTCTTTGAGGAAGTGATCTTTGGGGCTCTGATTCTATTTTATTACTTGGTGCTATCTGAGGCTCACGAATCGAAACGACATTCGATTCAATCGAATGTTCGTTAGACGTAGACCCGGACCTAGTAAAATTAAATAATATTAGATAATGTTTACTATTTGAACATGAAAAAATCTCAGATTAAAACAAATTTTAGATTTACTTCGTTTTTTCAGATAATACTGTATTACTCAAATCTTTGGGCACATTTTCCTCCGCCTGTTGAGCATTTTTCAACTGCGGTAAAATGCTTTTCAGCACCTGAAACAAATTATTTATTACAGTTACAAAATAATCCTTAAGAAACTTGCACAAAATTTAGAACTATCTACCTGTAAAGATTGCAGTTGCTTTTCTTTGGTAGGATTTTCTTGACGCTTCAAAATATTATCCCGCCATTGCGAGAATTGTTCATTATTTTTAGGCGTAGTTATGTTTAAGTTGCTTATGCTCGTTGCTTTTTTCATTCCGGCGTCGTCCATCTCCAAATTTTTTCCAGTTTTAACAGCCTGATCTTCATATATGTTTCCCTGATAATTAAGTTTGTCACTTATTGATATATAACTTTTGGATCGCTGAATATTACTCTTCTCGTTTCCAGATGGACACCTTTGTATGGATTCCACTTGCTGTATCTTTGGTTCCAGCTTCTTACTATTCGATTTATGTGTTTCGACATTGAATTCTTTTGGACTTTTATCGTCATTCTCGTTTAGGCTTCTCTTGTTTCTGGATAATGTTGCAAACGATTTAATAAACCTTTCATCGCAATTTTTTTTTCTAGACTGTTCCTCTACTTCATCGAATATATTCAGATTTTTTTGTTTACTGTACGTTGTTATGGTAAAATTTGATAAGGTATTATCCACAGGAGCAATTTTAGGAATTGCTAGATTTGCTGACGACTTCCTGGAATCCATATCTCTTGCAACTTGAGGCAAGGTACCTATTTTGTTTTCTAGCTCATAAATCACCTCCTTTCTTATGACCAAATCTGGCTTTCGTTGTTGATATAACTTTTCTTTTTCTTCCTTTCTCACTTGATTTTCTTGTACTTGGTCTTTGCTTTCTTGTCTTTCTATTTTTTCTAGAATGTTCTTCAAGTCGTTATTATTTAATGTCTTGGTTACATCTTTAGTTTCTGAATCTCTAAAAGACTCAGGTGTAGGAGTAATCATTTCAAAGTTGTCGAAAACCGGAGAGGAACTGTCTCTAAAAGCGCTTGGTGGAGCTGGGAGTTGGTATTCCCATTCAGCGACAGATAAATCTTCGTCAGCTGCTGACACGTAATCCGCTATATCCTGTTCTGAATTTACAGTTAAATTTGCTGTACTAGTGATCATGTTAGAATCATTAGCGTACTCGGCATTCTTTTTGTTCTTCTGGTTCGTTTCTTGGATTTCATTGGATGATGAAACAGGCAAAGAGTTGGATAATGTGTCAGATACTTTCTGAAGCAGGACATCGGTTTCTGAGAGATCTGTATCTGTAATTTAATATTTCAATAAATTAGAAGGATGTTCGTTAATAGAAACGTTGTACAAACTTTAAATTCATTTTGAGAAAGAGACTTATTCTTGTCTAAAGTTGTTGAAACTGTGCAAATAAGCTAAAAACCTCATGAAAATTAAGCTACTATTGGTTCCCCAACTTCCACCACCTTTTACAAGACATCAAACAATTTCTCAATTCTAGAAACTAATTATGAATTGAAAGTAAAATAATGATTGGTTGTTTCAAAATGAATATGTAATTTTTTATATGTAAAGTGATTTAATCATAAAAAATTGTTTGAAGAGTTGTGCAAGTGGAAATAATGCCCACTCCCACACACATTAGTGATATGCAACATGCACCTGATGGACCTACTGCAACATAGGATTTTTCTCCACCCACACCTTGGGAACTAGTATCTTGCTTCTCCTTTTCAAATAACAGGTCAATACTAGAAGTCACATTCAGATTCAAGGCAAACATGATATCCTCTGCATGAGCTGTTAAATGTCTCTTCTGTTTTTCCAATGGATTGATTTCAAAATCATTCGACTTTGACGCTGTTCGAGGGATTTTACTTCTCTTTGGTTCTTTTAAAGTCTCCAGTTCTTTATACTGAGCAATTGTATCGTTAACACTTATTGTATTTAAATGGTCACATTTTGGCATTGTAGAAATCACAGCACATAGTTTCTTTTCATGACTGGAAGTACCCTTAATTGGTATTGAACCGTGTACAAGACTTTTTACCATTGTGGAATCTTGATTGAAAGAAATGCCTATATTCTCTTTATTTCCATCTATATTCGATTCAGCTTCACAATTAGTTCCATCATTATCATCTTTTAAAGTCGAGTTCATAGTCTCAATGTTGTTCTTCTCCTCCAATTTAATTGAACTATAATCGAAATTTGCTTCAACCTGATCAATTCCAGGCGTCATAAATATTTCATCTTCACTGGTGGAACAGTTGGAAGCTATATCTAGCTTCTCCTCAGATTTGAAGAATATTCCATTGCTAGATCCAACGTTTTCGGTATAACTCTTTTCGTCAGTCATGTTTAAATTCTCGTCATCCGTGCAACTTCTGGTACTGGAGCGTGTAGAAGCATTTAGCAAGCAATCTACATGGTTGGAGTCTGAATTAGGAATTGTAATCAATGGAGAAGGCGGTGCTAACTTGCGTTTTGATACTTCAGGTCGCATTGTGGCGGCTTTTCTAGGCTTGGGAAGCGGAACAGGTTCTCCAACTGTACTTAGAAGGAAAGAAAAAGAAGAGGCCATCACCAATGGGTCTACTTAGCAAGCAAGTGAATACCGCTAAAAAAAGATATTCTCGTGCACTGAAGAAAAAAATAAGTGTAATTTTCTATAAGCATGCAATATGAGAATGCTACTTCTAATTGTTCAAGAAACACTTTTTCTTTGGACAGTGACAGTGGTATAAAAAGTGGTATAAAATAAATAAAAGTTTGGCGATAATAATGTCAAAAATATCAAGTATCGATAATCATTATGCTTATTACAGTACAATTTAACATCAACACGTTGAAGATAGAGGATGGAACAGATCTCGTTAAAATTAGTACCAATTTGATGAGTAGTGCAGAAAATATTTTCAGTAATATTTAAACAAATTCTCCAATTCTGCTTTCTAATATCGAATTCAACTGAATCAAGAACCTATTCCAACTTTCTGTAGACTCTTCTCGACTCACCAAACCTGGCGGTGGTGGTTCCAAGATACTTAGCTTTTTCTCAGATTCTAATCGACATTCGCTGTGCTGAATAATGGGTAGAGAAGGTAATTTATCAACATTGCTGGGTATAGGTTCTATGGCTGTTACTGGAATATCTAACGGTTTAGTAGAAATTGCAAATATCTGTAAATTACTCAAAGGAGGCGGTGAAAGATTGGATCTATGATTATTTATCATTGAACCTTCAAACGTATTTCTATCGAGGCTAGAAGAAATCAAACCATTGTAATATTTAGTGGTATCAACGTTTCCTAATCTCGGTTGCTTGCTTTCCGTCGATACAGGAACATTTTTATGAGCACAAAAGCTTCTCGAGCTCAATAACTTTGGTTTCTCAAAACTATTAATTATTTTTGTTTCTCGTAATTTATAACCAGCTTGAAAGCTCGAGCTATGCTTTAATGGTTTAGCCTGACATTTTCCTTCACAGATATAATTATCCACATGCAATTTCCTAGGACTGAACCTATTTTCCAAGACACCACAGACTGGCATATTTTCGATATCTGTTTCTATATCATCCAAATTAATTAAAGTCTGCATCTTGATCAATCTATTTTGCGATTTAAACGAATTACGACTGGAAGTAGCTTCATTGCCCGAAAGACTGGACATTTTATTCCACTGCTTAGACTTGGAAATGACTACGTTAGAATCGGCAAGGCTCTGAGATCTCTGTAATTTATGTTGTAATCCGAAAGAATTACTTTTCGATTCTAAAGATTTGATTTTTGGCGTGACTGATCTACTTTTGGAGAAACTAGTACTAAGTTCGTCAGAAACTTTATTGTTTCTATATTCTGCACTACACCCTTGAATTTTTGGTTGTAATTTACCCTTCTCTGGGTCGAAAATATTTATACGTCTTCTCACGAAGTCTGTTCCTTCTTCTACGTTCTCAAAGTTATTCGTAGATACGAAACTATAAGAAGGAACATTATTCTCCATACTGCCGCGGCTATGCACTAGCTTACCTCTCTTCCGCAGCACTCTAGAGTCTACAGGAGCATCTTCTACGGGAGCAGGGTGTTCTGGCTCTGTACCAGACAATTTAACATTCGTAGAACCGAGTCTAGAACACGGATCAACTTTCGATTTACTGTTCTTCTATTCTAATTCCGTTTTCGCGATTTCTGATTTTGTGAAATCAATGCTTCCCGATAATTTCGACGCAACTGTTGTTACTCCGATATCTGAACTAGCTTTTGGACGTTCTTCTATGTCTGAGTTCGCTTTAGATGGAACACCGATATCCGAAGGTGGTTTAGAGGGATCTATGTCTGAAGTTAAAGATTCTTCGGAATCGACTATGCGTTCAAGTCCCTGGGTGGAGATTGCGGACGACAGCGGCCTGGTGACTGGCGGAGGAGGTGCAGCCCTTTTCTTTCGTAATCCTGTAAAATTCAATAACATTACTATTTATAACAAATTTAAAATAAATAAATAGGTATACACAGTAAGGAAAAGAATTAAAACTACAATTTAACGAAGCACTACTAACACATGCAAAACGTATGCCAAATTAAAAAGAGAAATAAGACAAAACTACACCTGTGGAGCTCAATGAGGTACTGCTAATTCCATGACTAAGCGTACCAGGTACAGAAGCCAAGTTGCTCAGGCTTTTGCTGGACTGAGATGTTTGAGCTAATTTCCTGGGTATTTCTAATGGAGCCTTGTTTCTTCTGGGCAACGTTTCCGGAAGTCTTCCACTGGAGTCTAGGTTGTCACTTAACACAGAAGCCTCGTGATAGCCAGAACTATCACTGCTATTGCGACTGTGGTTTATTACCACTTTGTCTTTGCTTGAATCTCCAGAGCTTTCCTCTGTACCCTAAAATCGCAATGAAATTATTCTAACTGTATAAACAAATATTCTATATATTATTATACAATTTTATTAACGTTACTAACTTCTGCTTGACCCTGAATAGGCGGCTTTGGTGCAGGCCTTCGTTTCCTTTGAGGTCTAGCAGGTGGTTGCAAAGGACTCGTGCTTCTTCCAGTCTCGTCGCTTCTAGCTGGCGATGCACTACGTTCACCAAGACTATCCGTGCTCAAGGAACCCTCCTTAGACTTCTTGAACACGAATCCAAATACTCCTTGTTTCGCTTGCTGCCTGCGTCGCTCTTCTTGCCTTTGCAGAGCCATTATATCCTGAGTGCTGAGCGCCGAGGTTAATGTTCTACCTTGCTTAGCGTACAAGGTGACTTCCTGAAGATGATAATCTTGCAAGGACAACGACAAATCCAGTGTCTCCAAGTTTGCTGCGGAAAGATATTAATTATTAAATGTTACACTCGTTTTCGTTCACAAATTCTAATCAAGCTTTGTTCCTACGCTGACATGGACCCGTTTCTAACACAGGAAAACACCCTCCGAATTACTTCCGGCAATGAAAATTTTAATCGATTGTTCTTCGGTGAAGATAGGATCCTCACTGATCTATGCTTTCCCTGACAAAGGAGACACGTGAAAAAAAAACACACCGATGCAACGAGTGATATGATGCACCGAAGTAGATCAAGACCATTTCATGGGAAGGGGTTTCACCGAGCAGCAAATTCCAAGTGAGGCGCGGCTTTGGAGCGCAGAAAGAGGATTCTTACAGGTCCAGGGGATCGGTAACAAGTGTAAGGGAGCATCGGTTTCCGCGGGGACGACGAGCTCGAAGAGCAACGCGAAGCATGCACGCTTAACGACTAGGAGTAACAAGTGGAAGAGCCGGCCAGCAACCTTGCGATAGCGATCTTAACACAACTGGCTTGGTGTAACTAGCTAACTGAAATATCTCGTGCACCGGCGCGTAAGTTCGCGAGATATATAATCGGGGAGTTCCCGCCGGTGTTCATAGTATCGCGAATAGGCTCTGGAGAATGGCCGAACCATTTATCGGTGAATCTGGTTATGTTCAAACGTAGTGGGGTGTTCTCAAGCCGATGATCTACAGGGTGACTTATTTCAAATTGTCATCTTAATCCGGAGACATCGAGTCTACATTCAAGGTGTTTCAAAGTTAGGTTCCACCACTGTGGTACCGACATATTTTTTGCTTAAATAGTTAACGCTTTACTTATTTCAAATTGTCATCTTAATCCGGAGATATCGAGTTTATGTTCAGAGCGTTTCAAAGTTAGGTTCCACCACTGTGGTACATGAGATCTCTTTCGATTAAATAGTTAATGCTTTACTTATTTCAAATTGTCATCTTAATCCGGAGATATCGAATTTATGTTCAGAGCGTTTCAAAGTTAGGTTTCACCACAGTGGTACCTGAGATCTTTTTCGGTTAAATAGTTAACGTTTTACTTATTTGAAATTGTCAGTTTAATGTGGTTAAATAGTTAACGCTTTACTTATTTCAAATTGTCATCTTAATTCGGAGATATAGAGTCTGTGTTCAGAGCGTTTCAAAGTTAGGTTTCACCACTGTGGTACACGACATATCTTTTGCTTAAATAGTTAACGCTTTACTTATTTCAAATTGTCATCTTAATCCGGAGATATCGAGTTTATGTTCAGAGCGTTTCAAAGTTAGGTTTAACCACTGTGGTACCTGAGATCTTTTTCGGTTAAATAGTTAACGCTTTACTTATTTGAAATTGTCATCTTAATCCGGAAATATCGGAACTGTTTCGAAGTTAGGTTTCATCACTGTGGTACCTGAGATCTCTTTCGGTTAAATAGTTAACGCTTTACTTATTTGAAATTGTCATCTTAATCCGGAGATATCGAATTTATGTTCAGAGCGTTTCAAAGTTAGGTTTCCCCACAGTGGTACCTGAGATCTCTTTCGGTTAAATAATTAACGTTTCACCGACCGATAGCCTGTTAATTAAGTTTGCTTATTAAGCTATTAGAAGCCACTTAAAATTAAGTGGTTGTTGCAACACAACAGAGAGGGTTAAAGGTACCTCGCCATCCTTTTTACGGATTAAATCGCAATAACTAAAAACGAACACCGAAAATTTCAATCCGCGTCCGATCAGTAAAGTGTTAACCCTTTGCACTCGAGTGGCGACTGTCATTCACCATGAAACTTTCAAGATTAATTGATATATCAAATTTAAGATAATATAACGATACGCGAGGTATCGAAATCGAATAATTCTACGTGTTAATTATTATACGATTCTTTATTTACCATTTAAAGAAATAACGTCAGTTTTATAGCAGAAAATCTGTAAATTTCTACTCTTCTGCAACTAAAAATTTGCCGAGTGCAAAAGGTTAATATTTTCATCGAACACGGTGATTTTTAAGCATTTGTACTCGAGAGGCAAGCCTCAGTCTCCATTTAATCAGATTCTAAATATCGATGTTAATTAATATATCAAATTAAAAATTGTCCAATAATTCATGGAATGTCGAACTTCACGTCAGAAAGTTTTTCAATCGCTATTTTTCTGTAACGAATAAATCGTCGAGTGCAAAGTGTTAAATATCGGAATTCGAAATTGGAAGAGTTCAGAATTTTTATCGAGATAGACGTAAATCGCGGCTGCAAATATTTTCGCTATAATGAACGAAACCTGTTGCAAGCTTGCGAATAATAGGGAGAAATTAACGTCGAGGGTAATTGGAGCTTAGCTGTAACCGAAGCCTACATTGATGGGCAGTTCTCGTCTCGTTATCGTTGCCTTTTGGAGGAAATAATGACACGTCTTGCGAGTGAAAGTCATCTGCAGTTGTCTCATGTGTTAATAGTGGTTAAAGACCGTCATTCATGAGTTGTGGGAAAGAGCAAATAGCACATGCATTGCTGGGCTAAGAAACATCCTCAGAAGTTTCTCTAATTACAAAGAGAGAGAAATCACGGGCATAATCTTAAAATTCTATGCCTTGTCACGCGGTGAAGACTGTTAGGAAGACTTTCATCCGTCTGGTGAACCAGAATGCAGAATTTCAGAGAAATTGGATTGGGACCTGCTTGTTATGTACATATGTATGTATATATTTATACACGCGTGATCTGGATGGCTTCCGAAGCCATAACGATCGGAGTAAACCTAGCAGAAGCACGCGGCTACTGACACGTCGGTTTGCAAATCTGATACGTATTTCTGAAAATTGACACTGACGTTAATCACGCAAATAACGTTGCTCTACGTTCAATTTCGCTACGAATATTATTCTCGAAAGCCTTTAACCCTTTGACTGCCACGTTGAAATCATATGTTTCGCCCAGGACGCCACGGAATTATTTTTATTATTCAAAGCATATAATGGAAAAATAATAACGAATCGATGTTAGAAGGCAATATTTTTATCAAATGGAGCGTTTCTCTTACTGGTGG
>NIJG01000671.1:5412-19315 GCA_002201625.1 Euglossa dilemma | reverse complement strand
TTCAGGGAAACATAGATTTCTCAAAAAGTTCTGCTTGAATAAGTTATTATCCCTTAACACTAGGTTTACGGACATCTTTTGCATACCTGTTCTTTATGGAACCCCATCAAATTTAAGGGCAATGAAAACTACGTATTTTCTTAAAAAATAAGGCCATGAATTTACTTTAGCAACAATTACCATATTAACAAATTTAATCTAAGTTGATTAAATCTATTAATATCGTATAATTGGAGCAACTCACCCGTCAAATAGGTCCCGTAAACCTAGTGTCAATGTCCCATGAAAACAAACAGCGGAGTGCAAAGAGTTAAACTCCAGAATTCTCGAATCTTCCGGATTGCGCAGATTTTGAACATTGATAAAAGAAGACGCCCAAGAAGGAAAACCTTCCATTCCTTTCGTCATACCTGAGAAATACTATACCGAAGAGAATGTATAGATAACACTACACTGCGCACAAATTAATAAATCTTCCCCTGTCGAAGAATATCGCCACGTGCAGGTGCACGTGACTCGTAGACGCGTCCCTAGAGCGATTCGCGATAGTGGCTTGCTCAATCAGTTCCCGTGGCTGGTACGTTTTCCACCACGAAGTCCGCGTGAAAGAAGTACAATAATAAAACAGCAATGCGTGCTCCGGAGACGCTGGATCGTAAGGTTTAATTCACCACTTACGACAGAAGACTCGAACAAATCGTGTACTCGGCGCTTATATGGGAAATTCGAATTAATTTCTATTTATCTGTTTCCTATATAGGTCAATCGATGGACAAAGTCCGATAAATAGGTGGGTCAGTTACCCCCACTACCATTTCCTCTCTCTCTTTCTTACATACACGTGTAACTCTTGGCCTAATGCTCGTGTACACGTGTAAGTAGTTGTGAGACTATCCTTTAACTTGTTCGGTGTTACAAGGGAACTTTGTACATTCCCATAGAACTTTGAAGAAAATTGAAACATCTATGTTAGGAATTTACAACGAAAGTTTGTAGTTTAGTATTCGATTACACAGAAATATTAAATATTAGATAAAAATAGGGACTTTTAGTAAATAGTAAATTTTTGAAAATTACTTATCATCGTGTCCATGATCATTGTTTTAATGCTCGTGTACACGTGTAAGTAGTTGTGAGACTATCCTTTAACTTGTTCGGTGTTACAAGAGAAGTTTGTAGGTTCCCATAGAACTTTGAAGAAAATTGAAACAATCTATGTTGCGAATTTACAACGAACGTTTGTAGTTTAGTATTCGATTATATAAACATATTAAATATTAGATAAAAATAGGGACTTTTAGTAAATAGTAAATTTTTGAAAATTACTTATCATCGTGTCCATGATCATTGTTTTAATGCTCGTGTACACGTGTAAGTAGTTGTGAGACTATCCTTTAACTTGTTCGGTGTTACAAGAGAAGTTTGTAGGTTCCCATAGAACTTTGAAGAAAATTGAAACAATCTATGTTGCGAATTTACAACGAACGTTTGTAGTTTAGTATTCGATTATATAAACATATTAAATATTAGATAAAAATAGGGACTTTTAGTAAATAGTAAATTTTTGAAAATTACTTATCATCGTGTCCATGATCATTGTTTTAATGCTCGTGTACACGTGTAAGTAGTTGTGAGACTATCCTTTAACTTGTTCGGTGTTACAAGAGAAGTTTGTAGGTTCCCATAGAACTTTGAAGAAAATTGAAACAATCTATGTTGCGAATTTACAACGAACGTTTGTAGTTTAGTATTCGATTATATAAACATATTAAATATTAGATAAAAATAGGGACTTTTAGTAAATAGTAAATTTTTGAAAATTACTTATCATCGTGTCCATGATCATTGTTTTAATGCTCGTGTACACGTGTAAGTAGTTGTGAGACTATCCTTTAACTTGTTCGGTGTTACAAGAGAAGTTTGTAGGTTCCCATAGAACTTTGAAGAAAATTGAAACAATCTATGTTGCGAATTTACAACGAACGTTTGTAGTTTAGTATTCGATTATATAAACATATTAAATATTAGATAAAAATAGGGACTTTTAGTAAATAGTAAATTTTTGAAAATTACTTATCATCGTGTCCATGATCATTGTTTTAATGCTCGTGTACACGTGTAAGTAGTTGTGAGACTATCCTTTAACTTGTTCGGTGTTACAAGAGAAGTTTGTAGGTTCCCATAGAACTTTGAAGAAAATTGAAACAATCTATGTTGCGAATTTACAACGAACGTTTGTAGTTTAGTATTCGATTATATAAANATGTACAACACAAAACAAAAAAAGACAAAAATATTATTTTAATTCCACGCAACTTTAATTTCACAAATTTCTGCGTATCTTTTTTCAAAACTTTCTGGGACTCAAATGGTTAAAACGGCACAAGCTTCGTCGCGACTGAAAAAGTACAGTGTTGTATAAAAGTTTTTCCGATTTTCTTATCGCGTTAGAGCGAAACCGTGTTATAGCATACCGTGTTGTAGGAGGGTATTCAAAAACGTCCATAAACCTAGTGTTAATACAAAGTTCTTCGTTCTAACAAGATTCGACTGTACCATTTGTCATTCGTTTATATTCGAGTTAGTATTTTTCGATGAAACGATAATTGAATTTTTTCCATTTCTCCTTCCTGTTTCAGTTCTTTATCCGTCCATCTGCCGATGCAGCAGAAGACGGTAGAAATTCCTGGAAACATCTGGCTGGTGCCCTTTTTATGAGAGGCCGTTTCTCGAGATTCCTAGTAACGGCTTCATCTTCGTGCAGATGCTGCACGAACCATGGAGGGTAATTGGTCAATCGACGTCTTGAATATTATAGATTAGGTTTTCCTGATCGTCCTGGGAGATACCTTCGTCTTCGAGTTATTTCCAACGATTCGGTCTGTTGGCTCGGTGCCCCGAACACAGGAAGTATCGATCCTTTTCTGCGTTTCCTTGGCCGTGGCCTGAACCAGAGATCCAACGAAGGAGACATGATTTATTTCTCGATAGGAACAGGGACCAGCAACAACTCTGGTTACCAACGAGTATCCTGTCGGTGACTGACGAACTCTCTTCCTTTTATCCCGATGAAAATAGCACGACAGATTGCCGGAAATTGTTATTCCTACTTGTCTCAGCGAGCGTTATTACGAGCAAAGGCACTGATTCCCCGTCAGATTGAATCTGGTAATTGAAAGACTCGCGTAACGAGGATTCTCCCTGACAAATGACCGCGATGAGAGAACGTTCGGTGTGTTTGCGTATAACCGGGGAAAAAAAATATCGTCCAGTTCAGGACAATGACCAACCATTCTCCCAATCCTGACAAGAGATACTCGTCCATTGGGAAAATGGTCACGCACAGCCGCCAGACAATGCAACACGCGTTCGACAAGCAGTCTACCTCGCAGTCCAATGCACACGTAATGAAAATCCTTAATGAGGCCCTCAAAGACCCCGTGCAATGCGTGTCGGCTGCTTTTTGCATACAATGCATGCACGCATTACCATTAATTCGTGTTCTCGCCCTCTTGAAACCCGCAGCAGCTTCTTATGGTTACGTAAAAAGCAACGCTAGGCCTGTGTGCGACTTCGTGGTCGCTTGTGTCGAAATGACATCATTTTTCCGCAGACAGAATATCATTACCGTGACATTTTTTTGGGGATAATATTCTATGGGACAGTCGAAATAATTTCAAAATAATTATACGAAACGAGGGGTTTCATCTTGGAATATAACAAAATAAGGAAAATTACTCGGAGAATTCGTTAATTTTTTTGGATAATGTTCTGCGGGACAGTCGAAATAATTCCAAAATAATTAAACCAAACAAGTGTCTTCATTTTCGAATAAAACAAAATACAGAAAATTCGTTAATTATTTTGAATAATGTTCTATGGGACAGTCGAAATAATTCCAAAATAAATATACGAAACGTGGGGCTTCATCTTGGAATATAACAAAATACGGAAAATTACTTGGAGAATTCGTTAATTTTTTTGGATAATATTCTATGGGACAGTCGAAATAATTCCAAAGTAATTATACGAAACTTGTGTCTTCATCTCAGAATATAACAAAATAAGGAAAATTGCTCGGAGAATTCGTTAATATTTTTGGATAATGTTCTATGGGACAGTCGAAATAATTTCAAAATAATTATACGAAACGAGGGGTTTCATCTTGGAATATAACAAAATAAGGAAAATTACTCGGAGAATTCGTTAATTTTTTTGGATAATGTTCTGCGGGACAGTCGAAATAATTCCAAAATAATTAAACCAAACAAGTGTCTTCATTTTCGAATAAAACAAAATACAGAAAATTCGTTAATTATTTTGAATAATGTTCTATGGGACAGTCGAAATAATTCCAAAATAAATATACGAAACGTGGGGCTTCATCTTGGAATATAACAAAATACGGAAAATTACTTGGAGAATTCGTTAATTTTTTTGGATAATATTCTATGGGACAGTCGAAATAATTCCAAAGTAATTATACGAAACTTGTGTCTTCATCTCAGAATATAACAAAATAAGGAAAATTGCTCGGAGAATTCGTTAATATTTTTGGATAATGTTCTATGGGACAGTCGAAATAATTTCAAAATAATTATACGAAACGAGGGGTTTCATCTTGGAATATAACAAAATAAGGAAAATTACTCGGAGAATTCGTTAATTTTTTTGGATAATGTTCTGCGGGACAGTCGAAATAATTCCAAAATAATTAAACCAAACAAGTGTCTTCATTTTCGAATAAAACAAAATACGGAAAATTCGTTAATATTTTTGGATAATGTTCTAAGGGACAGTGGAAATAATTTCAAAATAATTATACGAAACGCGTGTCTTAAATACGGCAAATTACTCGGAAAATTCGTTAATTTTTTTATATAATGTTCTACGGGACAGTCGAAATAATTCCAAAATAATTCTACAAAACTCGTGTCTTCATCTTCGAATAAAACAAAATACGGAAAATTCGTTAATATTTTTGGATAATGTTCTACGGGACGGTCGAAATAAATCCAAAATAATTCTTCGAAACTTGTGTCTTCATTTTCAAATATAACAAAATACGGCAAATTACTCGTTGAATTCGCTAATTTTCCAGGACTGGTTAATAATTCAATGGTAACTTTCGGTGCCCTGGTTTAACGATAATTGGTATTTAATGGTTGATAAATAATTCGAGACTAGTCTGCGGTGATTTGTTATGCAAATGCCGAGGCTCGAATGTTTGTCGGTGGAAACGAGTTGAAAATACGTGTAAATGGTATTTGCAGGATTTTTATATCCACGGATACTCGTGTTGCAGCGTATTTTAGAGAGCACCATGGACAGCAATTGGCCTGATCGTTCCATTCATAATCCACAGCGGCCGCTGCTGCAGTAAACAGACTGGAAAGTGGTCAATACTTTTCCTACGGCTGGAACGAACAGACAGGTGGAGAACTAACGGACGCGTTGTTGGAATTTAGGAAGACCGGGGCCTCGAGCTATGGAATGTCTCTCTACCTCCATTCTCTCTATCTCTCTTTCTCTCTCTCTCTCCTTCGCTACTTCACTCCTTACATAATTTTCATGGATATGCACCAGTTACATTCGCGCCCATAAACATGCAAAATCCCGCGTAGCCTGATTAATCATTCCACTGAAAAGATTCTGTATATCTTCAACATTGAATGCATCTTCCTGCATCTCGAATACAATGGTTTAAAAACAAAAAAATGTAACAAATGGACTAAAATGTTAACCCTTTGCACTCGGCGATTTTTTAGCTACAGAAGAGTTGAAATTTACAGATTTTCTAGTATAAAACTAACATTATTTTTTTGAATAGTAAATAAAGAATCTTATAATAATTGACACGTTGAATTATTCGATTTCGATATTTCGCACATTGTTATATTATCTTAAATTTGGTATAATAATTAATATGGGCCTTTAAAATTTCATGGTGACCGACAGTCGCCATTCGAGTGCAAAGGGTTAAGAATACTACAAAATGCCAAAATGATTGCAACGTTAATTACTCGATTTAATTTTTAACTCTTTAACGATTCTCAGTCGCCATTTTCTTCAATACCATGCTATCTAAATAACGAATACGAAACGATAAATATATTAGGGATAACTATACGTGAAATGACCGAATAACTTAACTCAAACACGTGCCTTTCTTATTTCATTTCAAATATATAAGAAAAGGTTCCAGCTGCTGTCGTTTACCGCGAAAAAAAAACTCTTCGAGCACAATGGGTTAAAGATGAAGATAAAAGAAAACTGCTGTACAATTAAATTTGCTGAGAATTTTTGGAAAATCGCGTTGAAAGATTATCAGAGCGCAGAGCTGGAAAACGCGTTTATTAATATTTATTAGAATCGGTGTACGATATAAAATTGATTTATCGTTTGGTTTGAGATGTACGCTTGCGAGCCATCGACTTCGTCCAATTTTAAGAAACGGTGTCCGTTCCGAGGCAAGACACGTGAGCAAACGGTCGTTTTTTCGGACGCGTATTGAATTACACGCGCACCTGCACCCCAAAGACGTGCACGCCGAAGGAACGAGTCTATTGTTTCCTCTGTGCCGCAAAACTCCGTGAGAATTCACACACAATAAGAGAATAATAATGTCGGTACGAGTCGGCGTGTGCCTGCGTGTGTGCGTGCCCGGAGAAAAATAGCACGGAGTCATTCTATTTTCTTGGGAAGGTATATCTGCGTTTTAAAATGCGTTGAGAACGGTCAGGAAGCTGATGGAACTAGAAGAACTTGTTCACGATTCTGTTTGCAGTTCCCTTCCAGTTAATTTTCAGCGATCGTAATTCTTTCGTAATAATCTCTCTCCAAATTCTATCCCGATATAAAATTAATAGTAATATTTCTAACTATATAAATAAAATCCCTAGAAAGTTCCCTTCCAGTTAATTTTCTGCGATCGCGATTTTTTCACAATAATCTATCGCGATATAAAATTCGGGAAATAATAACATTTGTAACTATACAAATAAAATCCCTAGAAAGTTCCCTTCCAGTTAATTTTCTGCGATCGTAATTATTTCGCAATAATCTCTCTCAAAATTCTATCCCGTTATAAAATTAATAATAACATTAGTAACTATACAAATAAAATCCCTATACGTAATGTTATATTGATAAAATTCGACGTTTCAAATTACCAATGGTTAACTTCAATCTTTTAATTTCAAACGTTACAATAACAGAATATTTCTCGCTCTACTTGACGGAATCTAGTTTCTTTTATATATTCTTCTTCTTGTCTGATGTTTGAGTACGATGGCCTTCCGTGATTCTGAAAAGAATTGCTTATCTCGAGATCTATTATCTCGAAACGATAGGTCGATAAATATAAAGGCGTTTAAGAGACACCGGTATCGGAGAAAAAATCCCGTGTCTATTTCCTGTATTTTCAGTTGCGACACGAAATAAGACCGAATGTGGACTAATGGTCAAACAGGAGCTGCATCGCGAAGTAGGCTTCGCAAGTTGGGGTCTCGTTGAGTATCATGCGACGATCACGATCCGTTTGGAAACGAGTTTCGCGATTCCATTTGGAGGTCCTGTCCAACACGCGGTGAAAATACCGGTTATATTAAAGGAAATGCTCTACATACCCCGACAGAAACAGGCAGAGCACAACAAGGATCAACGTGCACTAAATATTTCAGCAAATTCTGCAATTATTCACGCATGGATAAGTCTGCCTTAGCCCAAGACGATCGTCCTCGTTCGTGCACCTTATAAGGTATTACAGAATGACTATACCTACTCTACTACCATCGCGACACATTTTCTCTAGTACTCCTAAACTTTTCTCAAATATTCACGTTACGTAGAGAATTACAATTTCCGACTGGTCGTATTTTCGAGAAAGTCGATTTACTCTTATTAGAAACAGAGAGAAAAAAAAGGAAAGAACGGAAGAGAAAAATGATAGATTTAACCTAATAAGATAGGAGCGGAGAAGTTTCGCGTTCAGTGGATCGATTTGCGTTAAGTCCACGAGTAAAATCCTTTCACTGCTGGATTTAACAATTTCCTCGATAATCCACGGCCGAGAAATTGAGATCGTATTGTCCGCTACGCGAGGTTGTATAGATTGCAAAACTATCCGTCCGAAGAGAAAATACCATTTTCGCAGCGAACAGTTTTCCCAGAAGCTACTTTTCTAATGCCCGTTCCCTTTTTTGTCTTCTCAGCGCTCGTTGTTACTTTCCCGGTAAATTGTTCGATAAATTCTAGGCTTCGACAAAATCAAACATTCGCTATGAATCATAAAATTCCACGGTCGTTTTCCTTTTTTGGCTCACGGCTCGTTAAGTGATCCGCTCTCGGCAGTCCAATTGCTCGACTTCTTCCTTTCGTAACCTCGATTACACCGATGCTGCGGATCGAAATCCCATTGGGCTACGTTAAAATGCTATATCCAGTCGAATTACGAATTTCAAACTTCCGACAAGAGTTACGTTAGAACAGACACGAACCTAAGTTACCGACTGAGCCATTGTTCGTAAAACCTAACCTCTCTGCGATTGTAATTGAAATAAAGCAATTTAATTTCCTTTTTGTGATTCGATTATCGATACTGCGGAATAAAGTACATGAAACAGTCAATTAGAACTGGAACAATCGATCGAGTGGAATTGAAGAACCAGATGAAAAAATAATTATTTAAATAGCAGAGGTTAGCTCTCTCGCGTTTGCAACGGACAAAGATTACATTTTCAATCACACCTTCTCCTGGCCTTTTGCCCTCTCATTTCATTTTATCGACCGTAACGAGGCTCGTAACGGTTTATTCTCGCACGTTCTGCCTTGTACTTCATTCTTGTCCCTTCTTTCGACAAGAATTATATTTAATTCGACAACGATTGAATTCGCCGTTCATTCGCGTTAAATTCCACAGTGATCGTTGCTTCGACCGTTCGGAATTTTAATTGATGACTTAAATTCTCGAGAAACGCGAATTTTACGGCCGGTAAAACAGGACTAATAAAGCGGGAAAACGAACGTTTTTGAATGTTTATTACAGCTGCGCGAGTATTACTAATTGTCGCGCGATAATATCGTAAAAATTGTCTAGTTAATTCCGATTGGTTTTCTTAATTTTGAACGAGGTTCGACTTGGGCATTTAAAGAGACAGGAATCTTAATTTGAACGGTCGGACGAATCTCGTATTCCCCTCGCAACTTCCGCTTCTTTTATGCTCTTGTTCTCCGACGTTGTATGGAAATAGCGGTGTTTTCGTATGTGGAACAGGGGTTCCACGAAGACAGACAGACAGGGAGACAGCACAGACATGAACCTGACCTCACCAAGAACGAAACGATTCGACTTTCAGGAGCTCGTAAAACAGCACCGACGACCTCGAGGTGAAGCTTCCCTGATCGCCCAACTTTCTCCGTTCTTCCTCTCTTTTAACTCCAACATTCTATTCATTCGTTACCCCAGGACGTTAGAATCGAACGAGAATAATCGATAGATCGAGTTTTCAAAAATTACTTCCAAGTTGATGAGCTTAACTTAAATCCAAACCTAAAGGAGATACATAATAACAAATTGAATGAATATCCTTTAGGATCCCTTTAAGCTCAAATATTTAAAATTCTAGTGCAATTTTTGTTTAAAAATATCAAGAAAACTCGCTCTCGATAATAAAGACGTAAAACAGCGAAGATTCGTGGAACGATAACCTCCAAAAATAATATTCACACGCACGTAACCTCCAAAAATAATATTTACACGCATCTAACCTCCAAAAATAATACTTACACGCACCTAACCACCAAAAATAATATTTAAACGCACCTAACCTCCAAAAATAACATTTACACGTATCTAACCTCCAAAAATAATATTNAAAAATAATATTTACACGCATCTAACCTCCAAAAATAATATTTATACGCATCTAACCTCCAAAAATAATACTTACACGCACGTAACCTCCAAAAATAATATTTACATGCACGTAACCTCCAAAAATAATATTTACACGCACGTAACTTCCAAAAATAATATTTACACGCACGTAACCTCCAAAAATAATATTTACACGCACCTAACCTCCAGAAATAATATTTACACGCACGTAACCTCCAAAAATAATATTTACACGCATCTAACCTTGAAAAATAATATTTACACGCACCTAACCTCCAAAAATAATATTTACACGCATCTAACCTGCAAACGAGGTTAGGTTATGGATCGCAGAGCATTCGGAAATAAGAATATTCGTCTGAAGGATGGAAAGGTCAATTTCTCCGAGAATAACTTAAAAAAGCAACACAGTGGAGATGTGTGAGCTTCTGTATACGCATGGGAACGAAGGGATCACGTATCGAATTACCGAGTATTAGTTTACGCCGGTCCCGTCGATGCGGAACGTAATTAAGTGGAATAGAAATATCGACAGGCACGGAAAAAGTGGCGCGTGCCCAAGTGAAACACACGGAGCGGAGATTTCTGGTCCCGTCTCGAGACGGCAATCGATACCGTCGTGAAACTTCGCAGAGATCGATCGTTACAATGCCGGGAGAGTTTCTATTACAGCCGGTCACCGATCAATTCGCGATAACGAATTGACTTAGTCCACGGGAAAGTGAACGGTGGGAAATATGTGGGAAAACAGGCTGCCAATAAGATCGAAGAAACCTCCCCCAATTGGATATAAATAACACCGAGTCGTTCGATGCAAATCACGGGATTCCCCTAATTCCGCGAACCCAGAAACACGTATGTACTTCTGTACAATTTAAAACTGGTTTTTAGCTATGCACTGAAATATTTGCACTTGGAATGTCTATTAGTAACAAACGAATCTATTTATAACACGGAACAGCTTTTTAAGATCACGAAAATTCCTTTTATTTCCTATTTAATTTTTTTTAAGTATATACTGTACTTAAGAATTAACTGTTTATGTAATTCTTGTTTTATTGGTATTGCAAGTAATGATTTTTCAAACTTGAAACTTGTTCTAAGATATTTACTCATTCGATGTACTAGTAGCTCTGGTTATATCTTCAAAAAAAATTGCAAGAAAAGACTGAAATTTGAAATATTTATTTTCAGATTTCGCCATTTCGTCTACTCTTAACGTAAAATATATTAGGTTGGAGAAAAAGAAATCCATTATCTTTATAATTTTAAATGGATTTCTTTTTCCCCAATCTAATATATTTTAGGTTAAAAGTGGACAAAATGGCGGAATTTAAAATTATAAAAATAATGGATTTCTTTTTCTTCAACCTAATATATTTTAGGTTAAGAGTGGACAAAACGGCGAAATTAAAAATTATAAAAATAATGGATTTCTTTTACCCCATCATAATATAATTTATCGTTAGGAAAAAAGAAATCCATTCATTTTTATAATTTTAAACGTATTTCTTTTTCCCTAACCTAATAATTCCCAGTTGTGTAGTTAAATAAACTGTGAAAACGAGTCATAAGGTAAGACGTAACATTGGCTTAAGAAAAAGGAAATTAATAATGATTAAAGTTTGCATCATCCGCAAGAGAATGATTCCGTAAGGACAGCTGATTCAATTACACACTATGCTTTGATCAGAGTGATTCACAATTGGTACATAACCATACCTGACGCGTGAAAGTTAATTAGGTTGGTCGCAGAGTATGAAGAAGGATCATGAGGCTTTTCATATTCATCCTGCATTATGTAAGAGGTAGACATATTTTACTATAGCAATCAAGCACCAACCAACACTGTGTCCCTAATAAACGGAATTTTTACCAATCGCAAACTCCGTAGAGAAAGCTGGCTATGATAAAATAACGTTTAGAGGTTACATCCTCTATATAATATCACGCACATCCTATTATTACGCGGAATTAACATTCAGATACACTTCTGAATCATTATAGTATCCCCCCTCTCGTATCTCTAATCATGTTTCAATAACGTCGAAGGATAATTCTTTTAAATGTTCTAAAGTGCCTGCAATTTTCCGCGGACGAGTAATTGCACGTTTGACAACCGGATTGAATATCGACGAAAGCTATTGCTGGTAAGCGTCTAGGGAAAAAAATTTCTCCCCAAGATTTCTCAAGCAGAGACCTCTCTCGATTCATCTCCGACGTTCGCTTTTTTCCCTTTTCGTCCTTTCCTCTGTTTACGAGCAAATTACATAACGCACGGTGATGCAACGCGCGTAACTCCAAAGAAGATGCGATGCACTTTGCCAATGCAGTCAACTATGATTCTTTTTCCACTTGCATTGCCATCGAATAATTCCAACAGCGATATTCGCAAGATAGTACTTCGCCGCGCTAATAGCTGCCGGTTGTACTACTCGTTTCGAAGCACATTCGACGCGAAGTTCGGTTTTCTTCTCACAGATGTCTCTCTCTGCCGATCGTATTTCGACGAGAGGCTTTCCTTAACGCTAGGTTTACGGGGGTTTCTTGTATACCTATTTCTACGGATATCCGTCAGATTTAGGGTAAAGAGAACTACATATTTTCCTTAAAAAACAAAGGATGGGTTTAATTTGAAAACAATCGCAATATTAATAGACTTAATATAAGTTAATTAACGTTACATTAACTTACCGATTAATTGTTTTCGATCTCTAAAACGTTTATCACGTTTCAGAATTTTTATTAATTTTATATTTTAAGATCCTTGTCGAAAGCTATGTAATTCTATTTTCAAACTCTCCACTCGAGATTTTGTATAAATTCACAAGTATATTGGATTTCACGGAATCCGCTTAAACGAACGATTAGAATTTCACTCGCTACTGAATTGTGTTAATTTCTTGAAATTCTAAAATTATTCACTGGCACAAATCCCGGCCACCTCATCCGTAAAAAATAAGTCGGTACTGGCTTCCTAAGTGTAGCACACGTTCTGCTTGGCTTCTTTAAATGAAAGTAACAGAAAACGCTTTATGGAAAATAAAATACTGCCATGGAGTTATGTAAGCCCCTTATGGTCGGTGAATCGATAACGATTCAGAAATGCCTGTTTTCCCTTCCGTTATAACTGAATACAAAAATCGCGGTTGCAACGAAGGAAATTTGTAATTTTAAACGTGATTTATATCTCGAATCTTCAGGCATCGCGGTATATTCCTTTCTCCGCGGACTGGAAATACATTTACGTCTGATGCAACTAACACGGAAAGATAAAAACCAAAACGAAGAGATTTCGTCGGTTATTATAACATATTTAAATCGGTTGAAGACGCGCGAACGTTGTTGCAAAATGTTGTTGCGTTAAAATTGTTCATCCACTCTGCGTCAAATGGGAACTAACGTTGGCAAAGAATTATTTCTGCAATATCATGCAATCTTCCTGCCTTTAATCTCCATTACGGGCAATACTGGAACGGTATTAACAGGTAGAGAAGTCCGCGGGCTCGGTATTTAATTTCTGTTCCTAGTTTATTAAGCCTCTATTGTCTTAAAGAGACAGTAATGGACTTGCACAACTTCCACGGAGTAACTCGATCTCCGTCACAGAGTGTTCCACCTCTGGGAACTTGGGCACATTGTCGAGGAACGTTTCCCAAGGAAGACTTTCCTCCAGAACAGCCAGAGGAAACCAGATAACCAAAAACCAGAGGTATAAAGCTAATTCCTTTGCACGAAAACGCTGGTCTTGACATTGGTTTAAGTCTTTTTCGAGTTCCTTTTTTCATAATCGTGTTCCAAAGATAATTGGAAAGATTTAATGATCTAAAGGTTTCTTCGTGTTTAACCCTTTGCACTCGAAGAATTTTTCGCTATAAAGAAGAAGCTTTTCTTACGTTTCTATAAGCTCGGTGATACCCCATATGTGAAAATATGCAAAGAAAATTATACGTTTGCCTTTGGAACGAACGGAAGTATTTTATTTCGATATTTCGCGTGTAGTTA
>NIJG01000670.1:29428-40503 GCA_002201625.1 Euglossa dilemma | reverse complement strand
TTATAGGGGTAATACATAACACTTTATAAACAATTTCTTTTAGGGTGTCCGATTTGTAATTTATTCGTCCATCTACGTTATAGATATGTGATATTTGGAAGAGCACCTATATATACATCAAATTTAAATACTAGAAATGAGTATCACTTCTGTTTTTACGAAAATCTTATTTTTGTTAAGGAAAGTGAGACATAAAAGTCTATGTAGTGTTAATCATGGTGTAATGGATAGTAACCTAGACGATTGGCATTTATGTTACCGATATCAGAAATGGTCGGAGACACACTATCATCGTAGAAAATGAATTACAACTACATTTAGAGGAAGACAAAGTTGAGAACGATTCAGCTTAGCCCAGATGTCGTTGCGCTATCGTAATTACATGTACTGCTATCATTACGACCAGTACTCGATACAGAATTTCTTGGAAGATAGTATAATTGCGGTAACATCATAAATTGGGGAATGCGTCTATCAAATCTTAACAATATTTTATTTCATAGGGTGTATTAAAAAATTTAGTCCATAAAAATAGAGTTCATCAACGATAGAAAAAGGGCAGAGAAAAATAGAATTAAACTGTGTATTATTGTTTTTCTGAAACAAGAACTGAAATGTGCAACCCATTTTTAAATTAATCAATTAATTTATATAGAACAATAAGTGATATTAAACTTTACGTAAGTTAACATTCTTGGAAACTTATCAAAATAATTTATTTCATTAGTAATGGCTGTGAATTTGTAGAAGTAAAGATTTTGTAATACCATTAAGCTTTTACACTCAGGAGACAATTTCGAGATGTCACTAACAATATGAAAAGTTCTAAAGATTTCTAATTCCGATTCGATTTAAAATAATGCAACGATATCTATTGCAATAACACAGTCCTATATATTAATTATTTATATACATCTTTTTGTATATTATTACCAAAATTATAATCGATGTTAAAGCAGGAAAATCTCATATTGGTACGTTCTTATAGCGAAAAAATTTTTGGATGTAAATGGTTAAATTTTATATTTTAAATCTTGGTTATTATATAATTTTATCATTGTTATTATAAAGTTTACATATTTCTACTTTCATTTTAATAATTCGAGGTACAATACCTCAATAATTCAATAAGGTTGATAATTATTTTCTGTCAAATAAAATTAATTTTTTCCTTTTTGTCAGAAAATTGTAATTGTTTCTCCCATTTCTGCCTCTGCTCAAAAAATTTTTTGTCAAGTTTTTTATTAGTGACAGAAAAATAGTATCAAAGAATTTTAGATGCTAGATTTTTTGCTGTCTACGTAAGCACGCAGCGACTAATGGGTTGCACATTGAACATACACTGTAAAATTAAACAAGTTTGAAATTTTAAATTAGAGACAGCACGTGTTATTTCAGCTTGTACGAAAATCACTTTTTCCCTCAACTTATTTTTTTTTACTACATTATTCTTGTAATTAAAAACCAAATTTAGTTATGCTTGTTAAATTTGTCTCAGTGTTCGTGAACACGTGAATTAAAAGGTTTCAAAAATCATGAATAAAAAAGCTAACATTGAATAAAAGTTAAAATTTAATTTAAAAATAAAATAATTGACAGAAAATATGATACAAATATAAATATAAATATTATATAAGTTACTGATAAATTATTAATTATTAAATTAAAATATAAATTATTATGTACTTACCCAATAATTGATAATATTATAAGGCTATTTAATAGATAAATTACGACAAGAGAATATAAACACAAGAATATATAATTATTATAAAAATGTGACAGAAAATTTTAATTCATATTCTTATCAAATAGATGAATTACAAATTTAAGAGCATTATAGTATATTTATTTATTTTATACTTGAAAACAATTTATTGATTTACTCCTAATTTAAATTACCTGCTTATTTTACGATTGACTACCTGTTAAATTAATATGGCTTACAGTAGAATAGACTTAATGAACTTGTTGCATCACAATGAACGTAATTATATAATGGGCGTCTGAGTCGAATTTGAATAATACATCGATGGTTGTACGAATATTAATTTCGAATGTTAGACTATTTTACGCTTATTTTTCTCCATTTACTATGACAATGCTGCAAACATGAGAAAGCTCCCAAATATGTGATAACGTCATCAGCATTAGATTCATAATTAATAGGGACTACTGTCAAGTCACAAGTAGACAAAAAATTGTTTTACAGGAAGTATCAACGTAATGCAAAAAGTAACTAAGGAATGAAATCAACTCTTCTTATGAATAATGACACTCTCGTACCCTTTGGTTAGGTTCTATACTCACACTCTCTGCGCTATCCTTGCCATAGAATATTTATCTTGCTATGCAATACACTCTCTTGACATGTCTCTCTACGTCCATGACATGAAACCATTCCTTTATCATCCTCTATTCTTTTCACACTCGCTTTACACTCTTATCTTAATCCTTTGCAAGTTTGATTCAACGTTTTATTTTATTCGAGTCTTTTATTATATATAAATTGTTTCCTTTTCTTCTTTAATTTATTCGATAAAAATATAACAACATAGACACGTTGTTGCCTAAAAAAATATAAAAATAGGGTTAAGTTTTAGACAGCGTTTCCAAGTAGATTCTTGACTGTGTACCTATTGAGGAAAAAGTGTTGGACTGCAAAGAGCTGAATCTAGTTCCATTCATTATTCATTAGTCTTTTATTATATATAAATTATTTCCTTTTCTTCTTTAATTTATTCGATAAAAATATAACAACATAGACACGTTGTTGTCCTTAAATGATCTTCGAGTAATTGAAATCGATTTCTAACAGATTTTAGGCTTCCCTGCTTATTTCCAGACATCTGTGTTAATAAATAACGTACACTGTGCTCAAGAGCTTCCTGCCTTCTGAATAAAACGCAGAAACTGTTCTCGATGAGGCAACCTTTCTGCAGTAAGAGGGTAAATAAATCATGAATCAGGAGACGGAAAATATTTCCAAATAATCCTGGTACGTGAAAGGGATGTGGGTGAAATGTTGGGTACTTGGATCCGAGTTGGAGGGTTGAGCGTAGTAGAGTTATTTGTGGTGGCGTGTCGGGCATGGTCATCGACCTAGAGATTTCTCTCTGGAAAAGGTGGTGGAAAGTTAATTTTGATCCTGTGCAGCAGTATTTCTTAATCGTCGAGTCCTGAGGTTGTGCTGGGTTGCAAGCAATTTTCCTGGAATTTGTCATCTTAGATTTCTAAACGTTTCTCACGAAATAAATCAAACACGCGTGTAAAAACAGATTTGTTAGATTTCTTTTCTTGTTTTATAAAAAACGAATTTTCCTAGTCTTAAGAGGTTATTCTAAGATTTATTATTTAATTTATTTGTATATTTTTTAACAAAGAAATTTAATCAATTCATTTACATGTAGGGTAAATTTTGTATGCAATTTTTTCACGTTTCACTGCAAAATATACAATCGTCTTATAAAGAAAAATTGATTGCTGAAGTTTCCCAAGCTTTTTCCACGAAGTAATGAAATATTTATGAATAAACACGTTGAAACAAGCTCTTAAGTTGAGAGAGAGGTTTGTCTTGAAACTAGACACCTTAGTATCTAATTTTTGATAAATAATTAAGAAATTTGCAAGTTTATTTACCGAGACTAGACTTTCGTCTTACAGAAATAAAATTCACAAGGTTGTACTTTCGCGTGTTCTTGTACAAACATGAGAACCACTGTTGTCCAGGCTGCAGTTGATATCGTACATCCCTGTTCAATTTTTTAACAAGGTTTGGGTGCTGAAGAATTGCGTGACATACTAGAAGTTTCCTGACGAATGTCAAGTGGAATTTTACCTCGATTTCCTCACGGAGCAAGGCTTTGAGTTATATCTTTCGTTTCTTCGAGACCGTTTTAAAAACTCTTCTTTGGCAGACTAAAGCAGACTTTATGGAGAGTTAATCCGAGCTTTAGCTTAAGTTTGGAATCCTGGAAAATGTGTGGATGCAGGGCAAGTGCTGTCATCGTGATTTTTTGGATCCCGGCCATTACCGTAAACGCCCAGCTGAGATGTTTATTAAAGAGAACCTCTGAGTACCGTGAGCTGTGTAGGATTAATCTAAATTGACCGGCTTAGAGAATGACAAATTGAATCCATTTTGAATTCTTGTTCCATTCGCGTAATAAATTGCTCGGGTTTGGGTAAGATTGGTGGAGAGTTTCCATAAGGAGAAGAATTATGCGACGTCGTCAAAGTGTTTTTATACTTCGTCCACTAGAGTGACAAAACTTTAAAAGCAGAAGGTAAGAAATGTGTCCTCGGTGTAAGACGAGAGGGTACCACTGTAACCATCTTGGATGTCATTAATAAAGACCACGCGAGATGGAATTCATAGATGAAGAAGATGTTAAGATGTTTTTGAAATTGACTTTTAAGAGAGTATCAATATTTGTATACTTATCTCTATAATATAGTTATATTATAATATATATTATAATATAGTTATTACTATATTTCATACTTATTAGATATATACATATCTTCGCCATATCTATGAATTTCTATTTAAAAAATTAGGAAAACATTCTTGCTACGTAAGAAAAAAAGAGGGACGAGAAATTATCATAGACTGGATTGTCGAATTTGCTAGAATAATGGTCTTAATTACAGACCACGCGACACGAATATCGTGGTTCAAATTCTAGGATTCTAGGAGTTTAAACGCAGTCCTAGTTAGCGGGATTTGAAGATACAGTCGCAGTGTCATTTTGCAGGTAAAGGATTTCGCGAGGTCCAAATGGATAACCCATCTCTTTACGTTAGCTTCGTGGATGGCCAACTAGGCTACCTTAATGAATCAAATAGCGATGGAGTGCTTTGTTACGAAATTGAACCCCAATTCAGTCATAATATTCTCTGCTGAACCAAAATTGAACCAAAATTGTCGATATCTTTATAGTTCTTTTTAATTTGGGCGTAAATACAACTTCAGCATCTGTCAATAGTTTAAAAAGTCCGAACGAGACATAGCGATATATTATTAGTAAATAGATATAGAATTTCTTTAATTCTAAATGTAGCTTTAACTGGAACCTCGTTTTGCTCGTTTGTTGTCAGCTTAGACTGTCAAAAAGAGAGACCTTTGTTCACGTCACAGTCGACTCTTCAATCATTACCATACCTGAAATGTCTCAGAATGACGTCGTGGTACGTTTGACCTTATCGTTGTATTCTAAACAGATGTTCTGTCATAAGATATTAGTTGTCAATAACATACACTGTATTATATCGTGAAATGTAAAGCAGCAACTTCGGTGTACGTGTATCTGAATATCGTAGGGATGACTTTCGTGTCAAATTCTGAGATAATGTCCCACAAACGTAGGATTACGTATCACGTAGATGACGTTACATCAGATGTGTCAGTTCTCGTAGCGTCTTAAGCGGCTGGTGTCTTTACGTTCATTAGAACAGACATGTACCACTGTTTCATGCGAAGAGATTCGGTCGTGAATTAAAGCGAAGTGCTCAACGAACGCTATAGCTTCGAACAGGCGACGCTTTTATGGCCAAGCAGAGGCCAGATCGTCCTTTGATCCGTGAAGGATTTGCAGAACTGCCAATGCATGGGACTAGGTTTCCTTAGAGGTTCGGGTTTATCCGAGTCTAACATCGCGTTTCGAGGATCTATCTTCTTACTTTCCTTCTCATTTGTCGAATGACGTTCCCGAAGAATGATCGCGCTTCAAGAAATTTCCGACGAGGCTCGAGATTTGTTCCAAAGTGAAGACGGATGATGACGTTTATTTACTCCAAACTTGTTCCAGGAATTGTAGCAAACGAGTGGTTATTTGCAAGCACGTAAATCAATTTTATATTCCGTTAGTGTCTTGTAAGTCTGACCAACAGAGCTAGAATTTAGAGACTATGAACCGTCAGGGGGTTTAAGATAATTCAAAGTTCTATTCAATTCACTGTGTTCTGAAAGTTTAGTCTAGTTCTGTGGTTGTTTGTGTTCTGTATTTGAATTCTTGAAGAGAGTACAGCTAAAGTTACTTATTCAGGGTCACTCGTTTAAGGATCTTCAATGTCTACCTCGGGAAAATATACATGTTTTGTTCTCTTTGTATCGTTGTCTCGCTGTTTTGTGATAAATAATGTGATTAAATATTGCATGCATATTCTGTTACGGACTAGATTATCCATTAAATAAACTCTAATATGTAACGTATTCGCATTTACAATTTAATTCGATTCAACGAAGTCGAGCAATTATACTTTAAGCAGGAGTCTCTTAGTTCCATGTCACTGCGCTGAAATCCTGTGAATGCCTGAGCCTTTTGAATCATTAAAATCTTCGAGTCATATTCTTATGTGTAGAAGCTAGGAAGAACGGAATATTCTATCAGGTGGTCTTAGCGGAATACGAGGAGAGAGCCCAATCCAATCAGACGTATTCTGACGGATTGAGGACGTGCAGTCCTTGTCTACACTCTATCGCTGATCCATTCGTAGGTATGACATTCCCTGTAATTACGTCTGTTGTTCCAAGGGTCAAGAGTCATACGTGTCGTCCGTGTTCTTTAAACCCCTAAGAAGGATTACGATACGTCTATTTTTCGCCAGAAGAAGCAGCCTTAAGCAGCACTTAAATAACTCGAGTGACAATCCTCGCGAGCAAACGAATCTTGCTAATTACAGGCCGCTATCCTAAACGGGATTCTCGTGAGCAAGCTTCGAATCAAGTATTTTTTTTTTTAAATAGAAAAACTCTAAAACGTAACCTTCGAGTCGTAGATATTTCTTGGCGGATTTATAGCATGCATAGACCGATTGATTATTGCATTGCACAAGGATAGATAGTACGGTTTCCTTAGACTGGAGAAGGAACGGACGATACTCTATGGAGATTCGTCAGCTATTTTGCATTCGAGGCTCTTTTGTTATCGCGACGAGATATAGGTCGACGGTTTTCTCCTTTTGGAATTGTCGCGGAATGTATAATACATCGGTATGTAATATCGCGTGTAATATGGTAAGGACGTGATAGAATAGGAGAGAACGGGTTGACACCATTCGCTGGAGAAATTGTCTCAAGAACAATGACGCGTGATAAAGTCCCAGCCTGTGATGAGAGCTGGGCTGATATCGACTAGGGCGTTTAGATCAGCCAACGAGAGGGTGGTTTAGGGTGGGCTACTCCTACGCAGAGGGCCGGAGTCTTCAGTTTGACGAGGGTGCATTCAGTGTTGAATGCATGCTTGAGGTTCACGGTGGCGAACCGGATACTTTGATGGAACAGGATTGCAGCAGCTTCCCCACATGAGCCATTGGCTCGGGCTTCCTAGGCTGTGTTACAACTGAGAATAGGTAAACTTCTAGTCACGGAAAAGCAAGTTGTAGCAAGTAACGTAACTTGCATTTCGTATTTTGGTGCGGAATTAATTCACTCCTCCCGCTAGTAATGGAGCCAATATCCTAAAAGAGGAAGTTTGGCAAGTATCTTTGGAAAGTGGGGCAATGAATCGCTCAAAGGCAGGAAGTAGTTACGGAAATGATCGAATTTCAACTGCCTCGGGAAAGGAAACACGTAGACACGAATTTTTAGCTTTCAACACGTTTAGAGTTTCCTCGCGTGCATTGTTCATTGGTATTTCAAATGTTTAATATCTAATACCTAGTATTTATTGTTTAAGATGTATAACTGTTATTAAATATTTTATTATTATGTATATTGCCTATAGTAAAATCTGTTTTTGTGCGGTTCCTTTTTATGCGATTTTATTTTTGTGGCATTTGTGTTTTATGCAATTTCTTATTACGCGGTATATAAATTCCAATGGTGTTGGTATTATTATGACTTTGTAATATTTTCTATCAATGTACATATGTACACTACAAAACGCTATTCGCCTTTAGGTGCTCTGTTTATTTGTTATAAACAATTTCCCGACTATGAACCAATTGATCATAACAAGATGCGTATTTTGAATTATGATGAGTAGCAGAGAATTATATGCATTTCGAAAATTTTTCCATGTGTAAAATGAGAAACTAAATGTTTTTAGCATGTGTCTATGTGTAATTTAATTATTTATTTTGCTTGAAAGCACTTTCTCGCTATTTCATAAACCTTTCACGTATTTTCTAAGTGCGACATTTGTTATGTGGTTTCTCTCCATCGCATAAAACAAATTTTCTCTAATATATATTGTAAAAAATTATTTGTTATAAAGATTTATAAAATTTCCGAATATTGTTCTTTGTACGGTTTCTTTTATACGGTCTCTATCTACCGTACAATGCTTCAAAAATTCTGCCATGATATCTGAATGTGTTTGTTCAAACGGAATAGGAGCGTGTTATTTCAGCTTCTATATCTTCTTCGTCTCTGTTTCTCTTCGTAAATTTTCAAACATCCTTACGACCCATGGTATAAAACTACGAGATACAGGCTCATTTTCCTTTGCTATGTTAGTACGTTTCAGATAAAAATATCGCAGAAAGAAATCAATCTAAAATCGAGATTGGATTTTTATAAGCTTCAGAAAGTGGCTTAAGCCTTATAGGAATTCGATAGCACTCTGGCATTCAATCGTTTTTACTCTCGCGGAAGTAACATTTCAAGTGACGCGACGATTACCGTGCAGCAATATAGGTTAGGTTAGGTCGGAGCTCGAATTGGAGAAGACGCAGCAAATAAAGCACGAAATATGACTTTTAATTAGATTTGATAGAGAGTGTTGGTTTGATAGATTCCTTAAATGGCTTTATGCGGTTAGTATTGATTTTACGCTTCACGAAGTTATGTTCTCAAGCTGCGATAACATTTTGTGTATGTACATATGTATATATCTTCTCTTTATAGAAACTCTTCAGATTGGATTTTACTTTAAACGTTTATCTATTTACCAATTATCTTCAGAATCCAATTTATTCACCAAAATATACAGTATATAAATTAATAAGAAAACGTGATTACACTTCAATCACTTTCTATCATCTTCCAATGTTTATTTTATTTATGAAACAAAGAACCGTGCTGTAACTTAACCCTTTGCACTCGACGATTTTTCGGTTACAGAAGAGTAGAAATTTACAGATTTTCTGCTACAAAACTGACGTTATTTTTCTGTGTGGTAAATGAAGAATCGTATGATAATTAACGCGTAAAACTATTTGATTTCGATATCTCGCATATTGTTATATTATCTTAAATCGTATTTACTAATTAATATTGGTCTTAAAAATTTTATGGTGACTGACAGTCGCCTTTCGAGTGAAATAATTATGTAAAAAATAACACGTAACATGTTATACAAAAGATAATATATATCATATTATCTGATATAATAACCTAAAATAGTATTTTATCCAAAGAAATGGATAAGATTTTCTTCTTACTATTATATCGTAGGGATATTTTAATTTTTTAGATTATGATGGACTAGCTTCTGTTTATGATTCGAGTTATCTTGATTGCGGTTAAATTTTTTGCGGTTTTGATTTGGGTTAGATTGAGTTACTTTTACATATTGTTATATTATCTTAAATCGTATTTACTAATTAATATTCGTCTTCAAAATTTTATGGTGACTGACAGTCGCCTCTCGAGTGAAATAATTATATAAAAAATAACATGTAACATGTTATACAAAAGATAATATATATCATATTATCTGATATAATAACCCAAAATAGTATTATATCCAAAGAAATGGATAAGATTTACTTCTTACTATTATATCGTAGGGATATTTTAATTTTTTAGATTATGTTGGACCAACTTGTGTTTATGATTCGAGCTATCTTAATTGCGGTTAAACTTTTTGCGGTTTTGATTTGGGTTAGATTAGGTTACTTTTACCACCGTTTAGTTACTATAATATAGTTCGGTATCCTTTAATAGCATGACACACGAGACGTCTGATGCATATTGCATATCGCATACTAAAGTGATTCTGAAGATATACCAATCGGTTAATAGAACGTTTGTCTAATAAAATATTCTAAATAGTAGGACATTCAGATAATGAAGGTTCTATTGTACCTATTCGTATTGATTATTTCAATTGGTTCTTTAATAACACGAGATCTCATTGGTATTATTATAATACCAATTTCATTGTCTAATTTCATTGACTGTTAATGTCGTTTCATTATTTCCATTATATATCAATCATGATTAAATATAATAATTTTATTATAATTTAATAGTTCATTGTAATAAAATTCATAATAATGAATTGTCAAAAACATTCATAATAGAATTATTATAATATTTATTATTCAATATTATATAATAAAGATTATANTACATGAAAGAATAGTATAATATTAATTCAATCACTTCAAACTTAAAGACGCTAATACTTAACAATGTTCTAAATAAAATCAAAGAATCTAAGAATTCTAAATAAAAGGAGAGAATAATGTTCTGAATATAACCAAAGACTAATATTCTGAGTAAAATATATAAGATTTGCTACAATACTAAATAATAGAAATGTAATTATTCTTTAAAAGATTCCCTATTCCCTATACGCTTTGAATTTATAGGCAACGTTCGGGACATGAAACGCATAGAAAAAAGGATGTTTCATTACCTACCTCGCTATAAAATTCTAAAACGACGATTCCGTTGATTACTTTTGAAACGGTGGAAAGCGAGCAATCACATTTAATCTGATGCAAAGATGAAGTCATAAAACCAGCGAACGTAATTATTCATCTTCCAGAAATTAGATTTTTTATCTAGGCCACCTTCCTGTATACATTATTTCAATAGGTATCATCGATTCACACTAACAGAATATATTTCACTTCATTTTTGTGTCAGGATGTTGGTGCCACTCGTGTAGTTTATTTTGTCCGCTTTAAGTAATTGCATTTCCAATTAATTGACAGTTGTATTTAGGTCTACAAGATGAAGTTCCATTTTAATTAATTAATAATTAATTATATTCCTGTTATAGAACACAGATGTATTCGTCATTTCCGACCATTTTCTACAAAATTGCATTTTATTTAGATTTTTTATTTTTAAATAATATTACAATTTATTATTACGATTATTACGATTATTGATTGCA
>NIJG01000669.1:39932-71115 GCA_002201625.1 Euglossa dilemma | reverse complement strand
GGGCATTGTAACCGATGAGACCCCATAGTTTTACGTATGAATGAGCAGAAACGGAGTCAAACCGTGGGAGTACGTTGCCAATTAGTTTAGAGTCTCATGCTTCACAGACGACATTATCCGCCGAAAACATAGCCCACTGTTTCGAGAGGATGGCAGCGTGTTCCGAGGAACGTTTTAGCATACATTCCAATGACGGTCGTCTTAATTTCAAGTTTAAAACAGAAGTTCGAGTGTCACAGCGTTTGAGAACGTTACCACCAACATTGAATGTCTAACGCCTCAGTCAATAGCTTCACCAATCCTGTGGTTCGGACAACCAAATGTTCCGTGAGAAAGTCCGCTGAAGTGTTTTGGCAATAGATACCATCATTTGCGGTTTGAATATCACAGCAGAGCGTCAATCCGTTTGTGAGAGTTACCAATTGATATAAGGTCAATCGTATTACCGGAGGCCATAACTTCCGCGAATCACCGCGACTTCATCGAGAGTATAGGTTCGTATTCACAGAGAAAAAGTAGTATTTATTTCAGTGATGGGCACCTCAACTTCATATTCGAATTAGAAGATCGACGGTCAAGCGGCTTGTGAACGATGCCACACGATGTGAGAGTTGATCTGCTAGGTCAATAGCTTCACCGATCCTGCGATTCCGAGAACCAGGTATCCCGGAGCTAAATCTACTGTATGTTATTGTCAGTGGACACCTCAATCCACGATTTGAATATTAACGTAGAGAGTCAAACCGTCGGTGAACATTACCAATTGGTATAAAGTCTTTCTCTTTAAACAATACTTTACCTTCCGAGAACCTAACACGCTCTAGCGAGTGTCCTGCTCAATGTGCACGGATACAAATTAGTAGAAATTTTACCGGACGAACACCTCTTGTTTGTGTATAAATATCAACATCGAGTGTCAGAACGTTCGAGAACGTGGCCACATTCTGTGAGAGACGAACGGCTAAATCATTAGCTTCACCTTTCCAGTGACTCGGAGCTTCAAACCAGGTATTCCCGTTGTAAGTAACCTGAACAGTACTGCGAATAGACACCTTAATTCATGGTTGGAATATTACAATGCAGGGAAAAAGCGCTTGAAAACGTTATCAATTGCAGTAAAGTTAAACGTCTTTCCGAGGACCACATACACCGTAAAACTATCTTGCTGTATCGAGAGTATAACATCGCGGTCAGATGTACGAACTAGTATACACTTTAGTGACGAGCACGTCAATTCACGGTTTGAATATTAAAATAGAGCGTCACACCGTTTGAGATTGTTACCAATTGGTTTAAAGTCAAACGTTTTACCGACTACCTTAACTTCCGACAACATAGCCCGCTCTATCGAGATTATAATATCGTATTCAGAGATACAAATTTGTATACATTGTAGAGAAGGGCACCTTAGTTTCATGTATGTATTAGAAGATCGAGAGTTGAACCGTTCGAGAACGTTACCACCATTCCTAAGGGCCGTACAGCTAAGTCGGTAGCTCCACGTATCCTGTGATTCCGAGAGACAAATCTGGTACCCGGGGAGTAAATCCGCTGGAGTATTTCCAACAGTCACCTTAATTCACGGAATGTATGCTATAGTAGAGCGTCAATCCGATTGAGAATGCAACCAATTGCTATAAAGGCAAACGCTTTTCTGAAAGCCTTGCCCCTCCGAAAGCCAATAGCGCTGCACCGTGAGTATAAGATAGTGTTCAGAGGAACATATAAGTATACACTTTAGTGGTGGGCACCTTAATTTCATGTACGAGTTTGCAGATCAAGTGTCAAACCGTTCGAGGACGTTCCCGCCTTGTTTGAAAGTCAATCGGAAAATCAGTAGCTTCTCCTATCCTGTGATTCCGAGAGTCATTCCAGGTAATACTGTATCGAATACGCTGAGGAGAACTGGCAATTGATACCTTGATTCACGGTTTGAATATTAAAATTGAGCATCAAACCGTCTGAGAACGTTACGAATTGTTTTAAAGTCAAACGTTTTTCCCAAGTAACCAAGCCGTACCTTCCGTGAACCTCACCTGCTTCATCGTGAGTTTAACTTCGTGTTCAGAGGATCAAATTAGTAAACATTTTAGTGTCGGGGACCATAATGTTACATTGAATATGAAGATCGAGTGTCAAACCGTTCCCGAGCGTCACCAGCATCTTCGAGAGTCGAACGGCTGAGTCAGCAGTTTCAGGTATAGTTGTGATTCCGAGAGTCAAGGCTGGTATTCTGAAAGACAGTCCGCTATACAATATTTCAAACAGACATCTTAATTCATGGTTTGAATATTAAAGTAGATCGTGAAGCCGTGTCTGAACGTTATCTATTTGTATAAATTCTAACCTTTTACCGGAGATCTTACCCTCCCAGAACGTAACCCGCTGTATCGTGAGTATAATTTCGAGTTCACAGAAACATATAAGTACACATACGTGCGACGGGCACATTACGCTCATGTATGTATTATATGATCGAGATTGAAACAGTTCGAGAACTTTACCACACTCTTTGGGAGTCGTACGGCTAAGTCATTAATTTCACATATACTTTTATTTCGAAAGTCAAACCAGATTTGGCGCGAGTATTTTCGCTGTACAGTATTGACAATACACACATTAATTCGCGGCTGGATTATTAACGTGAAGCGTAAAGCGGTTGCAGAACGTTACGTTTTCGTGAAAATGCATTCTTTTATAAATACATTACCCATCAAGAACATTACCCGATTTTGCGAGTGTCCTGCTCAATGTGCATGGAAACAAATTAGTAGACATTTTACCGGACGAACACCACATGTTTGTGTATAAATATCAACATCGAGAGTCAAATCGTTCGAGATGGTGACCACATTCTGTGAGAGACGAACAGCTATGTCACTAGCATCACCTACCGCCTGATTCCGAGAGTGATGCCTCGTATTCCAGGAGTAAGTCCGCTGAGCAGCATTGGCAATGGACATATTAATTCACAGCTTGTATATCAATGTAGAACGTCAAACCGATTGAGAACGTTACTAATTGGAATAACGTCACACTCCTTACCGGACACCTCATCTTCCAAGAACCTAACCCGCTGTAGCGACTGTCATGCTTTGCGCACACAGAAACAAACTAGTAGGCATTATAGCAGACGCAAATCTTATTTTCACCCATGAATGGAATAATCGAGAGATGAACCGTTCGAGAACGAACCCCCTTCTCTGAGAATCGAACGGCGATGTCAATAGCTTCACACATCCTGTGATTCGTAACTTCGGATTGAGAGAGGCATATTAATTCACTTTTCAGTGACGGGAACCCTTTTTCCAGTATGAATTAGAATATCGATGGCAAAACCGTTGCAGAAAGATACCACTTTCTGTGGAGACTGGAACGGCTATGTAACCACCTCAACATATTTTATGATTTCGAGAGTCGAACAAGGAATTTCAGTAGTAAATCCGCTGCAGAGTATTGAAAATATACACCATGCTCCATGGTGAAAATATTAAACTGTTTCGAGAATCCGTTGTACAACGCTATTCATTGGTATTGAGACAAATTTGTTGTCGAAGGCCTTACCTTTCGTCAACATAACGTGCTGTATCCAGAGTTTATCTTCATGTCCGGAGAAACAAATTAGTACACATTTTCCTGGCGGTCACATTAATTTCATGTATGAATTAGAAGGTAAATTGTGAAGCCGAGCAAGAATGTTACCACCTTGCTTGAGAGTCGAACAGCTAAGTCTGAGCTTCACATATCCTGGGATTCCGAGAATGAAACCTGCTATTCCGGGAGAAAATCCACTGTATAATATTGGGAATAGACACACTAATTTACGTTATGAATATTAAAGCTCAGAGTCAAGCCGTTCTAGAACCTTATCAATTGATATAGGGTCAGTTTTTTTACCAAAGGCCATACCTTCCGAGAACATAACACAATTTTTCGAGAGTATAACTTCGAGTGCAGAGAATCAATGTAGTATATCTTTTAGTGACCGTCACCATAACTACGTGTATCAATAAGAAGATAGTGCGTTAAAGCGTTCGAGATCGTTATCTCCACTTACACAATCGCACTGCTAACTCAATAGCTTCACCTATCCTGTGATACTGACAATCAAACCAGGTGTTCCGGGAGAATATGAGCTGAATAGTAGTGGCAATAGACACCTTAGTCCACGGTTTGAACATTAAAGTAGCGAGGCAAGCCATCGTGGAACATTGTCAAATGTTATAAAGTCATAACTATTACTGAATAACTTACCTTTGGTGAACCTAACCCGCTGCAGCGAGAGTACAATTTCGTGTTCAGAGAACGACATAAGTAGAACAACATTGCTAAATCAATGGTTACTCCTATCCTGTGATTCCGGGGATCAGACCTGGTATTCCGTAAGTCAGTCCACAGTGCAGTATTACCAATGCGTTCGTTAATTCACGCTATGAATATTACAGTAAAGCGTGAAGAACCGTTCGAGAACGTTACAACATACTTCGAGGGATGAACGGCTAAGTCAGTAGCTTCACCTATCCTGTAATTACTAGAGTCATACTAGTGATTCCTGGAGTAAATCCGCTGAACAGTATTAGCTATAGATACTTCAAATCACGGTTTGAATATTAAATCAGACCGTCAAACCGTAATAGAAAGTTACCAATAGCTATAAAGTCAAACGCGTTACTGATGGACTTACTCCCAGAAGAACAAACCAGCTGTATCGAGAGTATTCCTACGTGTATATGGAAACACATTAGTGTAGACTTTAGTGACAGCACCTTTTATTCATGTATGCATTACTATATTGGTGATCAAATCATACGGCAACGATACCACCCTCTTGAGAGTCAATGGATAAGTCAATAGCTTCAGCCATCCTATGATTCAGGGATTCATACCATCTACTCCGGGAGTAAATGCGCTGAACAGTATTGGCAGAAGACACCTTCATTCAATTTATGAATATTAAAGAACAGTGTCAAACCGTTGTGGAACGATACATATTGGTATGAAATCAAACCTATTACGGAAAGCCTTACCTGCAGTGAATCTAACCCGCTGTATCGAGAGTTGTATACCGTGTTCAGTGGAACAAATTACTATAAGTCTTCGTGACGGGCACCCAAATTTCATGAAGGAATTCGACGATCGAGTGCCAAACCTTTCTAGAACGTTACCATCATCTTGGGGAATCGAACGGTTATACCAAAACATTCATATATCCTATGATTTCGAGAGTCGAATCTGTTACAACGCTCGACAATCTAACCCGCTGTATCGAGATTGCAACATCGTGTTCAAGGATGCTGGTTAGTATACGGTTTAGTGACGGCACACATAAATTCTTGTATGGAGTAGACGATCGAGTGTCAAACAGTTCGATAATATTACCACGTTCTTTGAGAGACGGACCATTAAGTCAATAGCTTCACCTATATAGTGATTAGGAGAGTCAAACTTTTCCTGAAGTAAATCTGCTCAACAGTATTGGCAATGGACACTTTAATTCACGGTCTGACTATTAACGTAACGCGCCGGACTGTTAGAGAACGTTACCTATTCGCATAAAGCCATTCTTTTTACCGAAGTCGTTACCCTCCGCGAACATAACATGCTATATCGAGAGTTTAACTTCCTGTTCAGCGAAGGATATTAATATACACTTTAGTGAAGAGTATCATAATTTCATGTATGAATTAAAAAATCGAGTGTTAAACCGTTCGAGAACGTTACCACCTTCTGTGAGAGACGAACGGCTTTGTCAATAACTTCACCTATCCTGTGATTCCGCGTGTAATGCCAGGTATTCTGGGAGTAAACCGGTTGAACAGTATTGGCAATAGGCACCATAATGCTCGGTTTGAATATTAATGTTGTGCGTCAAACCGTTTGGGAGAGTTACTTATTGGTTTAAACTCGAACGTTTTACCGTTGGCCCAACCTTCCAAGGACTTAACCCGCTGTTGCGTGTGTCATTCTTAGTGATCACTCAAGCAAATTCGTAGGCATTTTTGCAGACGGACACCTTATTTTTGTGTATGAATAGAATGACCGAGGGACCAGCTTTTCGAGAACGATCTCACCTTCTTTACAGGACGAACGCCTAAGTCAATAGCATCACCTATCCAGTAATTCGGAGAGTACAACCAGGTATTTCTGGAGTCAGTCCACCGAACAGTTTTGGCAATGGTCACCATAATTCACGGTTTGCATATTAAAGTGGAACGTCAAACCGTTTGTGATCGTTACCACTTGATATAAAGTCAGACGTTTCTCCGGTGACCTTACCTTCTGCGAACCTCACCAGCTTCAATCGAGAGTATCACTTCATGATCAGGGAAAGGAACTGGTAGTCATTTCAGTCACGGGCACCGTAATTTCATTTATGAGTTATGAAATCGGGGGTTAAACCGTCCCAGAACGTTGCCACCTTCTGTGAGACAAATCTGTGACCACAGTCACTAGCGTCAGCTATCCTGTGCCTGCGAGAGTCAAATCTGGAAATCCGAAAGTAAATCCGCTGATGGCTATTGCTAATTGACACCTCAATTCACGGTTTGAACGTTAAAGCAGGCGTCAAGCCGATGTAGAACTTTACCTATTCGTGTAGGGTCAAACTTCGTACAGAATGCCTTACCCTCCGAAAAAATGACACGCAATATCGAGAGTATAACACCGTGTTCAGAGAAGTAAATTAGTATACACATTAGTGACGAGCACCATAATTTCATGCATGAATCAGATGGTCGAGGGCCAAACGGTTCGAGAACGAGAGCACCATTTATGAGAGACGAACGGCTAAGTCAATAGCTTCACCTATCCCGTGATTGCGCCAGTCAAACGAGGTATTCCGGGAGTAAGTGCCCACATCAGTATTGGCAATAGACACCTTAATTCATGGTGTGAACATTAAATCAGACCGTCATACTATTATATGGCGACACCTATTCCTGTAAAATCAAACCTCTTACCGAAGGCATTACCTTCCGAGAAGTTGACCCGCTGTATCGAGATTATACCTTCGTTTTGAGAGAAACATATTAGTGTACATTTCAATGACGGGCACCGTATTTACATACACGAATAGTTACATCACGAGTAAAACACTCCGAGAACGTAGTCCCCTTCATTAACAGTCGAAAGGCTAAGTGTTAACCTATCCAGTGACCCCAAGGGTAACACCAGGTAATCCGCGTTTAAAGCTGCTGAACATTATTGGCATTCGACACGCAATTTTGCGATATGAATATTAAAGAACAGAGTCAGAGCGTTGTAGAACGTTAACGATTGCTCTGTAGTCAGACTTTTTACAGCAGTCCTTATTTTCCGGGAAGATAACCGGCAGTATTGAGAGTATTACTTGGTGGATAGAGAAGCAAATTGTTATAGATTTTATTGATGGGCACCTTAATGTCATGTATGAATTAGAAGATCGAATGTCAAATCGTACGAGAACGTTACCTACATTCTTTGAAGGTCGCAAACCTAACTCAATAGCTTCACCTATCCTGTGATTCCGAGAGTCAGACCGAGTGATCCAGAAGTTAATGCACTAAACCGTATTGGCAACAGACACCTCATCCCACTGTATGAATGTTACAGAGCGCAGTCATACCGTTGGATTACATTACCAGTTGTTATAGACACAAATTTTTACCGGATACCTTATCCTCCGAGAACCTATCCCGCTATAGCAAGTGTTCACTCAGTGTTCACGAAAACAAATTAATAGTCCTATTAGCAGACGGGCACTATAATTTCGTTTATTAATAGGAGATTTGAGGATAATACCGCTCGAGAACGTTACCACCTTCTTCAAGAGCCGAACAGCTACGTCACTAGCATCACCTACCGCGTGATTTCGAGGGACAGACTAGGTATTCCAGGAATAAATGCTCNTAATTTCATGTATGAATTAAAAAATCGAGTGTTAAACCGTTCGAGAACGTTACCACCTTCTGTGAGAGACGAACGGCTTTGTCAATAACTTCACCTATCCTGTGATTCCGCGTGTAATGCCAGGTATTCTGGGAGTAAACCGGTTGAACAGTATTGGCAATAGGCACCATAATGCTCGGTTTGAATATTAATGTTGTGCGTCAAACCGTTTGGGAGAGTTACTTATTGGTTTAAACTCGAACGTTTTACCGTTGGCCCAACCTTCCAAGGACTTAACCCGCTGTTGCGTGTGTCATTCTTAGTGATCACTCAAGCAAATTCGTAGGCATTTTTGCAGACGGACACCTTATTTTTGTGTATGAATAGAATGACCGAGGGACCAGCTTTTCGAGAACGATCTCACCTTCTTTACAGGACGAACGCCTAAGTCAATAGCATCACCTATCCAGTAATTCGGAGAGTACAACCAGGTATTTCTGGAGTCAGTCCACCGAACAGTTTTGGCAATGGTCACCATAATTCACGGTTTGCATATTAAAGTGGAACGTCAAACCGTTTGTGATCGTTACCACTTGATATAAAGTCAGACGTTTCTCCGGTGACCTTACCTTCTGCGAACCTCACCAGCTTCAATCGAGAGTATCACTTCATGATCAGGGAAAGGAACTGGTAGTCATTTCAGTCACGGGCACCGTAATTTCATTTATGAGTTATGAAATCGGGGGTTAAACCGTCCCAGAACGTTGCCACCTTCTGTGAGACAAATCTGTGACCACAGTCACTAGCGTCAGCTATCCTGTGCCTGCGAGAGTCAAATCTGGAAATCCGAAAGTAAATCCGCTGATGGCTATTGCTAATTGACACCTCAATTCACGGTTTGAACGTTAAAGCAGGCGTCAAGCCGATGTAGAACTTTACCTATTCGTGTAGGGTCAAACTTCGTACAGAATGCCTTACCCTCCGAAAAAATGACACGCAATATCGAGAGTATAACACCGTGTTCAGAGAAGTAAATTAGTATACACATTAGTGACGAGCACCATAATTTCATGCATGAATCAGATGGTCGAGGGCCAAACGGTTCGAGAACGAGAGCACCATTTATGAGAGACGAACGGCTAAGTCAATAGCTTCACCTATCCCGTGATTGCGCCAGTCAAACGAGGTATTCCGGGAGTAAGTGCCCACATCAGTATTGGCAATAGACACCTTAATTCATGGTGTGAACATTAAATCAGACCGTCATACTATTATATGGCGACACCTATTCCTGTAAAATCAAACCTCTTACCGAAGGCATTACCTTCCGAGAAGTTGACCCGCTGTATCGAGATTATACCTTCGTTTTGAGAGAAACATATTAGTGTACATTTCAATGACGGGCACCGTATTTACATACACGAATAGTTACATCACGAGTAAAACACTCCGAGAACGTAGTCCCCTTCATTAACAGTCGAAAGGCTAAGTGTTAACCTATCCAGTGACCCCAAGGGTAACACCAGGTAATCCGCGTTTAAAGCTGCTGAACATTATTGGCATTCGACACGCAATTTTGCGATATGAATATTAAAGAACAGAGTCAGAGCGTTGTAGAACGTTAACGATTGCTCTGTAGTCAGACTTTTTACAGCAGTCCTTATTTTCCGGGAAGATAACCGGCAGTATTGAGAGTATTACTTGGTGGATAGAGAAGCAAATTGTTATAGATTTTATTGATGGGCACCTTAATGTCATGTATGAATTAGAAGATCGAATGTCAAATCGTACGAGAACGTTACCTACATTCTTTGAAGGTCGCAAACCTAACTCAATAGCTTCACCTATCCTGTGATTCCGAGAGTCAGACCGAGTGATCCAGAAGTTAATGCACTAAACCGTATTGGCAACAGACACCTCATCCCACTGTATGAATGTTACAGAGCGCAGTCATACCGTTGGATTACATTACCAGTTGTTATAGACACAAATTTTTACCGGATACCTTATCCTCCGAGAACCTATCCCGCTATAGCAAGTGTTCACTCAGTGTTCACGAAAACAAATTAATAGTCCTATTAGCAGACGGGCACTATAATTTCGTTTATTAATAGGAGATTTGAGGATAATACCGCTCGAGAACGTTACCACCTTCTTCAAGAGCCGAACAGCTACGTCACTAGCATCACCTACCGCGTGATTTCGAGGGACAGACTAGGTATTCCAGGAATAAATGCTCTCCACTCTGTCAGCAATGGACACCATAACTAATTGAACAATAAAATTGAACGTCCGACAGTTTGAGAACGTTACCAATTGGTTGCAGTCAGTTTTAGCGTGGACCTTACACTCTGAGACCAAAACCCGCTGTTTCGAGAATACAGCTTCCTGTTTAGAGGTACAAATTAGTAGATATTTTAGCAGACGAACTACTTATTTTCATGTCAGAATAGAAAAATCTACAGTCAAACATTTCTAGAACGATATTTCATTCTTTGACAGACGAACGTAATATCAATAGCTTCACCCCTCCTGTTATTCCGATAGTCAAACCAGACATTATGGGAGTCAATCCGTTGTATACTATTCGCAACGGACACTTTAAATCACAGTTCCAGATTAAAGTAGATCGTGAAACCATTCGAGAACGTCACATATTGGTATAAAGTCGTTTCCCTTACCGAAGACCTTACCGCCCGAGAAGCTACATCACTGTTTCGAGAGTATTACTTCGTTGATAGGGAAATATATTAGTACACGATTTATTGACGGTTTATTGAATTCATGTATGGATTCGAATGTCGATGGGCAAACCGCTCGAGGACATTTCCACCCTCTTTGAGAGACGAACGGCTAAGTCAATCGGTGCACATATCCTGCGAATCCGAGAATGAAACCAGGCATTATGGGAGAAAATCCGCGGTACAATTTTGTCATTAGTGGCATTACTTCACGTTATGAATATTAAAGACCAGAGTCTGCGGTTGTAGAAAGTTTCCTATTGGTATAGAGTCAAAGTTCTTACCGAAGGCCTTACCTTCCGAGAACCAAACCCGCTGTACGGAGTGACGTGCTTATTGTTCACGGAAACAAATTAGTAGACATACTAGCAGACGGAGACCACATATTTCATGAATAAATATGAAAATCTAGGCTCAAACCGTTCGAGATCGTTCCCAGCATGATTGAGACTCAACCAGTTAAATCAGCAGCTTCTCCGATCCTGCGATTCCCAGAGTCAAGCCTCGTATTCCAGGACTAAATCAGCTGGACAGCATTGCCAGTAGACACCTTGTTTCCCGGTTTGAGAATTTGAGTAGAGACTCAATCCATTGGAAAACATAACCAATTGGTATAATTTTATTCCTTTTACCGAATACCTTACCTGCCCAGAACCTAACCGGCAGTAGCGAGTATCATGCCTGTTTCTCACGGAAACAAATTGGTATACATTTTAGCAGACGGACAGCTTTTTACATGTATAAATAGCAAAATCGAGAGACAAGCCGTTCCAGAACGATCCCACCTTCTATGAAAGTCGCACATCTAAGTCACAAGCTCCACGTATCCTGTCATTCCGAGAGTCAAACATAGCTAATTCGTGAATAAGTCCGCTGAACGGAATTGGCACTAGACCCATCCATTCGCGGTTTGAATACTCAAGTAGAGCGGCAAACCATTTGAGGACGTTACCAATTTGTATCGAGTCAAACGTTTTACCAAAACCCTAACTCTCCGAAAATCTAACCCGCTGTATCGAGAGTATAGCATCCTGTTCGCTGGAACAAATTACTATAAATTTTAGCGACGGCCACCTGAATTTCATGAATGAATTCGAAGGTCGACGGTCAAACCGTTCGAAAACGTTACAATCATCCTGGAGAACAGAACGGCTATGGCAATAGCTTCTCTTATTTCACGATTTCGAGAGTCAAATGAGGCATTCCGGGAGTGAATACGCTGAAGAGTTTGGTAATTGACACCTTAATTCACTTCAAGCGTATTAAACTTAGGAGTCAATCCGTCGATGAACATTAGGAATTGATATAGTGTAATACTTTTAACTAATACCTTACCTTCCTAGAACCTAACCAGCTGCAGCGAATGTCCGGCTTAGTACTCACGGAAACAAACTGGAAGAGATTTTAGCAGACGGACGCCGTATTTTCATATACCATTAAGAAGATCGAGAGTCAAACCGTCGAGAGTAGGTTAGCATCTTCGAGAGAGTTGAACGGATAAGCCAGTAGCTTCATCTATCCCGTGACTCCAAGAGTAGAATCATGTATTCGCGGAGTAAATGAGCTGAACAGTTTTGGCAATAGACACCTTATTTCTGGGTCTGAATATTAAAGAAGTGCATCGAACTGATACAGAGCGCTGCCAATTGGTACAATGTCAAACACTTTACCGGAGGCCTTACCTTCCGCGAACATTACCCGCTTCATCGAGAGTATAATTAAGTGTTCAGAGGTTCAAATTTGTAACCATTGTAGTAACGGAGAACATAATTTCATTATGAACATGAAAATCGAGCGTCAATGCGTTCGAGAACGTTGCCACCTTCTGTGAGAGACGGACGGCCATGTCAATAACTTCACNGTTCTTACCGAAGGCCTTACCTTCCGAGAACCAAACCCGCTGTACGGAGTGACGTGCTTATTGTTCACGGAAACAAATTAGTAGACATACTAGCAGACGGAGACCACATATTTCATGAATAAATATGAAAATCTAGGCTCAAACCGTTCGAGATCGTTCCCAGCATGATTGAGACTCAACCAGTTAAATCAGCAGCTTCTCCGATCCTGCGATTCCCAGAGTCAAGCCTCGTATTCCAGGACTAAATCAGCTGGACAGCATTGCCAGTAGACACCTTGTTTCCCGGTTTGAGAATTTGAGTAGAGACTCAATCCATTGGAAAACATAACCAATTGGTATAATTTTATTCCTTTTACCGAATACCTTACCTGCCCAGAACCTAACCGGCAGTAGCGAGTATCATGCCTGTTTCTCACGGAAACAAATTGGTATACATTTTAGCAGACGGACAGCTTTTTACATGTATAAATAGCAAAATCGAGAGACAAGCCGTTCCAGAACGATCCCACCTTCTATGAAAGTCGCACATCTAAGTCACAAGCTCCACGTATCCTGTCATTCCGAGAGTCAAACATAGCTAATTCGTGAATAAGTCCGCTGAACGGAATTGGCACTAGACCCATCCATTCGCGGTTTGAATACTCAAGTAGAGCGGCAAACCATTTGAGGACGTTACCAATTTGTATCGAGTCAAACGTTTTACCAAAACCCTAACTCTCCGAAAATCTAACCCGCTGTATCGAGAGTATAGCATCCTGTTCGCTGGAACAAATTACTATAAATTTTAGCGACGGCCACCTGAATTTCATGAATGAATTCGAAGGTCGACGGTCAAACCGTTCGAAAACGTTACAATCATCCTGGAGAACAGAACGGCTATGGCAATAGCTTCTCTTATTTCACGATTTCGAGAGTCAAATGAGGCATTCCGGGAGTGAATACGCTGAAGAGTTTGGTAATTGACACCTTAATTCACTTCAAGCGTATTAAACTTAGGAGTCAATCCGTCGATGAACATTAGGAATTGATATAGTGTAATACTTTTAACTAATACCTTACCTTCCTAGAACCTAACCAGCTGCAGCGAATGTCCGGCTTAGTACTCACGGAAACAAACTGGAAGAGATTTTAGCAGACGGACGCCGTATTTTCATATACCATTAAGAAGATCGAGAGTCAAACCGTCGAGAGTAGGTTAGCATCTTCGAGAGAGTTGAACGGATAAGCCAGTAGCTTCATCTATCCCGTGACTCCAAGAGTAGAATCATGTATTCGCGGAGTAAATGAGCTGAACAGTTTTGGCAATAGACACCTTATTTCTGGGTCTGAATATTAAAGAAGTGCATCGAACTGATACAGAGCGCTGCCAATTGGTACAATGTCAAACACTTTACCGGAGGCCTTACCTTCCGCGAACATTACCCGCTTCATCGAGAGCATAATTAAGTGTTCAGAGGTTCAAATTTGTAACCATTGTAGTAACGGAGAACATAATTTCATTATGAACATGAAAATCGAGCGTCAATGCGTTCGAGAACGTTGCCACCTTCTGTGAGAGACGGACGGCCATGTCAATAACTTCACTTATCCTGTAGAAAGGAGAGTCAACCAGGTATTCCTGGAGTAATTCTGTTGAACAGTAATGGGAATAGGTACCATAATTCTCGATTTGAATATTAATGCAGACTGTCAAAACGTTGTAGAACGTTACCTACTGGTATAGAGTCAAATATTTTAAATACAGCTCAACTTTCGGAGATGCTACCCCGCCGCATCGAGAGTATAACTGCGTTTTCATAGGAAGAATTAAGTAAACACTCTTGTTACGGGCTCCGTGACTTCATTATGGATACGAAAATCGAGTGTCAAACCGTTCGAGATCGTTATCACATTCTTTGTCTGTCGCACATCAAAGTCAATAGCTGCACCGATACTGCTAGTCCGAGAGCCCAACCAGGTACTGCGGGAGAATATGCCGTGTAGAGTACTGGCAATAGACTCCTTAATTCACGGTATGAATACAAAAGTACAGAACCAAACCATTGTAGAGCGATTCCTATTGCTATAATGTCAAACTTTTTACAGAAGGCCTTTCCGTCCGAGACGATAACCCGCCGTATCGAGCATAGCGTCAAGCCGTTGTAGAATGCTACCTATTGGTAAAAAGTGTTTCTATTTACCGATGGTCTCATATTCCGAGAAGATAACCCACAGTATCTAGAGTAAAACTTCGTGCTCAGGGAAGCTAGTTGATATACATTTTAGTGTCGGGAACCGTAATTTCATGTATGATTCAGAATATCGGTGCTGAAATACTCTTGGAATACCTGGCCTGACACTCGGTATCCCAGGACATGTGGAGCTATTGATGTAACCGTTCGTCTCTCGGAGAAGGTGGTTACGTTCTCTATCGGTTTGTCACTCGATCTTCCAATTCATACTTGAAACTCTGGTTCGTGTCACTAAGATGTATACTAATTTGCTTCTCTGGGCACGAAGTTATACACTGGGTGCAGCGGGCTTGGTTCACGGAAGATGAGGTACTGGGTGAAAGGAATGACTTTATATCTAGTGGTAGTGCTCTCGGGCGGTTTGACTCTCTACGTTAAAATTCAAACCGCGAATTAAGGTGTCCACTGACATATTAGTTGTGCGGATTAACTCTCGTATTGCCTGGATTAGTTTTCAGAATCGCAGGATAGGTGACGCTATTGACTTAAGCGATTACATTTCAGGGAAGGTTGTATCATTCTCGAAGGGCTTGACCATCGATCATGTAATTCATACACTAAATTAGGGTGCCCGTCCCAATAGTGTATAGAAATATGTTCCACTCAACACAATGTTATGCTATTGATGCGGCTGGTTAACATCTCGGACCGAAGGCCTTCGATAGAAGGTTTGACTATGTACCAATGGGAAACTTTGTACAACGGTCTGACTGCTGTATAATATTTATACTGTGAGTTAGGGTGACTATTGTCAATAATGCACCGAAAAATTACAGGAATACCTGGTGAGACCCTCGATATCACAGAGTAAGTGATGCTATTGACTTAGCCGTTCGTCTCTCACAGAAGGGGCCAACGTTCTGGATCGGCCTGACTCTCGGCCCTCTGATTCATAGATGAAATTAAGTTTCCCGTCTCTAAAACTTATACTCCCTTGCTTCTCCGACCACGAACTTATACTCTCGATACAGAGGGTTAGCTTCTTGGGTAGTAAGGCCTGCGTTAAAATGTTCGATTAGGGAACGTGCCACAAAGGATTGACTCTGTTCTATAATATATATACCATGAAATTTTGTGTCTAATGCCAATACTGTATTCCTGGTTTGGATGCGGACTCCATGGTTTGACTCCGGTCATACCAGGATAGGTGAAGCTGTTTACTTAGCCGTTCGACGATTTAAGAAGGTGGTAACGATCTCGAAAGGTTTTACTCATGATTTTCCTATTCATATATGCAAATAAGGTGCCTGTTATAAATATGTATCCTAATATGTTACTGTGAACACGAAGTCATACACTCGATACGGTTGGTTAGTTTCACCGAAGGTATAGTAGCCGAAAAGGATGGACTTTATACCAATTGGTAATGATCTCCAAGGGTTTCACGCTCGACTTTATTATTCAAGCCGTGAATTGCGGCGTCTATTGCCAACTGGGCAAGGCGCATTTACACCAGGAATATCTGGTTTGACTCTCGGAATCTCAGGATAGGTGAGGCTACAAACACAGCCGTTCGTCTTTCGGAAAAGGTGGCAACGTTCTCGAGCGGCTTGACCATCGACCTTCTCATTCGTACATGAAGTTTTGGTGCTCGTCACTGAAATGAATACTGATTTCTTTCTCTGAACACGAAGTCATACTCTCGATGCAGACGGTTATATTCTCGGAAGGTAAGGCCTTCGGTAAAAAGGTTGACTACATTGAAATAGGTAACGATATACAACGGCTCGACTATGGACGATAATATTTATGCAGTGAAGTAGGGTGGATGATGCCATTATTATACAACGAATTTACTACCCGAATATCTCATTTGACTCTCGGAATCGCAGGATAGGTGATTCTATTGATTTAGCTGTGCTACTGTCAACAAAGCTCGTAATGTACTCCAACGGTTTCACTCTCGATCTTCTGATGTTTACTTTAAGCCAAGGTGTCTGTCACTAAAACGTATACCACTTTGTTTCTTTGAACACGTAGTATTACTCTCAATGGAGCGTGTTAAGTTATCGGAAGGCAAGGCCATCGGTATGAAGACTGACCTTATACCATTTCGTAATTTTCTCCTAATGTTTGACTCACTACTTTAATATTCATGTCGGGAATTAAGATATCTATTGCCAATACCCTTCAACGGATTTACCCCCGAAGAGCTGGTTTAACTCTCGGAATCGCTGGATAGGTGAACCTATTGGCTTAGCTTTCCGAATCTCGAATAAGGTGCTAACGTTCTCGAGCGGTTTGACCTTCGATATTCTGATTCATATACGATATTATGGTGCCCGTCACTACAATGTATACTAATTTGTTTCCGTTTACACTAAGCATCGCTCTCGATGCAGCGGCTTAGGTTCTCGGAAGGTAAGGTAATTTGTTGAACGTTTGACTTTATACCAACTGGAAACGTTCTCAAACGGTTTCGCGCTCTATTTTAATATTGAAGCCGTAAATTAAGGTGTCCGTTATTAAAGGTGTACAGCGGATAGACTCGCAGCATATCTGGTTTGCCTACCGTAATCACAGGATAGGTGAAGCTATTGACTTATGTGTGCTAATCTCAAAGGAAGTGGTAATATTCTGGAACAGCATGCCTATCGATCTTCTTATTCATACATGAACTGAAGGTGCCGGTAGCACTAAACGGCATAACAGCTTGATTCCCAGAACACGAATTTGGACTATCGATACACCAGGTTATGATATCGGAGGGTAAGGTCTTAGGTAAAAGGAATGACTTTATTGTAACAGTTAACGTTCTGCATCGGTTTGACGCTTCAGTTTAATATTAAATCCATGGATTAAGGTGTCTGTTACCACTACTGATCAGCGGATTGCGGCCTGGAATGCCTGGTTTGATTCTGGGAATCATAGGATAGGTGAAGCTATTGAGAGACGGATTCGATTCCCAACTAAGGTGGTAGCGTTTTAGTTCTGTTTGACACTCGATCTTCTGACCCATTCATGAAGATAGGGTGACCGTCACTGAAATGAATACTAATTTCGTTCTCTGGACACGAAGTTATACTCTCGCAACGGCAGGTTAGCTGCATCCGAAGGTTAGGCTATCGGTAAAGTGTCTGACTCTATTCCAATAGGTAACGCTCTACAACGGATGGACGGTCAGCTTTCATATGCAAACCGTGAATTGAGTTGTTTTCGCCATTACTTTTCAGTGAACTTCATCCGAGATTTCCGGGCGTGACTCTACGAATCACAGTATAGGTGAAGGTATTGTTTTAACCGTTCCACACTCAACGAAGGTGGTCACGTTCCCGATCCGTTTGACACTCGATCATATAATTCATACATGAAATTAATGGGATCATCACTAAAATATATACTATTTCGGATCTCTGCACATGGTGTTATACTCTCGATAAGGCCAGCCAGTATTGTCGAAGTGTAATGCATTGTGTAAGAAGTTTGACACTACACGAATTGGTAATATTCTACTACGATATGACGGCCAGCTTTAATATTTAAACCGCGAATTAAGGTGTCCATTGCCAACAGCGTACAGCGGAATGACACCCAGAATACCAGGTTTGCGTTCGGAATGACAGGATAGGAGAAGCTAGTCACTTACCCCTTTGACTCTCAAAGACGGTCGTAACATTCCCGAACTGTTTTACATTTAATCTTCTGATTTATATGCGAAAATACGTTGTGCCTCTGCTATAATGTCTACTACCTTTTTCCGTGGTCACTAAGCATGACACTCCCTAGAGTGCGTTAGGTTATGGAGTCGTAATGTATTCGGTAGAAACAATGATTCCATAGCTATTGGTAATGTTCACCAACGGATTAGCCTTCTACAGTAATGTACATATCGTGAATTTAGGTATCTTTTGCCAATACTGTACTGGGAATTTACTCCCGGAGTACCTGGTTTGTCTCTTGGAATCACAGGATAGGTGAAGCTATTGTCTCAGCCATTCGACTTTCGAGGAAGGTGGTAACGTCCTTGAACGGTTTGACACTAGATCTTGTAATTCATACATGGAATTGTGCTGCTCGTCACTAAAGTGTATACTAATTGACTTCCCTGAACACGAAGTTATACCCACGATACAGCGGGTTATGCTCTCGGAAGGTGAGGTATCCGGTAAGGAGTATGACGTTATACCAATAGGTGACGTTCTCCAGCAGATTGTCTCAGTACTATTATATTCATACAGTGAGTTCAGGTGTTTAGTGCCAATACTGTTCGGGACATTTATTTCTGGAATACCTGATTTTCATCTTGAAATCACAGGATACCTGCCGCTATGGACTTAGGTGTGCGACTTTCAAAGAAGGTGGTAACGTTGTCGAAAGGTGTAGCACTCGGTCTTCTTTGCCATACATGAAATTATGGTTCCCGTCGCTAAAATGTATACTTACGTGTTCCTCTGAGCACAAACTTTTACTCTCGATCTTCTGTTTTATACATGAAGTTATGTTGACCGTCACTAAACTGTATGCTAATTCGGCCCATTCAACACACTGCTATACTCTCGATACAGCGGGCTAGGTTTTCGGAGTGTAAAGTCTTCGGTGAAGCTTTTGACTCTATACCAATATGTAACGATCTACAACGGTTTAACGGTCTGTTTTAGTATTCAAACCGTGGATTGTGGTGTCTGATGCCAATACTGTCCAGTGTACTTTCTCCAGGATTACCTGACATGACTCTCCGAATCATAGCATAGGTGAAGCGATTTACTTAGCCGTTCGACTATCACATGCAATGGTAACATTCTCGAACGGTTTGACCATCGATGTTCTAATTCATACATGAAGTTATGGTGCCCGCCACTAAAATGAATATTAATTCCTTTCTCTGAACACGAAGTTATTCTCTCGATGAATCCGTTTAGTTTTGCGGAAGGTAAGGACTTCTGTGATACGTTTGTTCTTATACCAATTGGTATCGGTCTCAAAAGGTTTGACGCTCTACTTTAATGTTTATATCGTGAAACAGGATATCTGATTCCAGTACTGTACAGCAGATTTAATTCGGGAATACCTGATTTGTCGTTCAGAATCGTAGGACAGGTGACGCTATTGACGTAGCCGTACGATTCTAAAAGAGGTGGCAGAGTTCGCGAACGGCTTGTCTCTCGATCTTCTTATTCATACATGAAGTTACGGTGCCCGTCACAGAAATGAGTACTAATTTCTTTCTCTCAACACGGAGTTATACTCTCGATACAGGGCAATAGTTTGTCGGAAGATAAGGTCTCCGGTAAAACGATCGACTTTATAGCAATTGATATCGTTCTTAAAAGGTGTGTCGCTCTATTATAATATTCACAGCGTGAATAAAGATGTGTATTGCCAATACTGTACAGCGGATTCACTCCCGGAATAACTGATTCGACTATCGGAATCACATGATAGGTGAAGCTATTGGCATAGTCGTTTGTCTCCCAAACAAGGTGCGAACGATTTCGAGCGGATTGACCATCGATCTTCTAATTTATACATGAAGTTAAGGTGCCCGCCACTGAAATGCATACTAATTTCTTTCCATGATAACGAAGCCATACCCCCGATGAAGCAGGTGAGGTTCGCGGATGTTAACACATTCGGCAAAGTGTTTGATTTCACACCAATTGGAATCGCTCTAAATCGGTTCGATGCACTTCTTTAATATTCAGGCCGTGAATTAAAATGACTATTGGCAATACTCTTCCGCGGATGAACTCCGGGAATACATTGTTTGACTCTCCGAATCTCTGGATTGGTGAACCTGCTGACGTAGCAGTTCGTCTCTCACAGAATGTGGTAACGTCCTCGAACGATTTGACCCTCCACATATGGGCATTGTTCTACAACGGCTGGACGGCCTGCTGTAATATTGAAACCCTGAATTATGGTGTCTATTACCCATAGTGTTGAAAGGATTTACTCCCGAAAACCTGGTTTGCCACTCCGAATCACTGGATAGGTGAAACCACTGAGTTAGCCGTTTGTCTCTCAAGGAAAACGGTAACGTTCTCGAACGGTTCGAACCTCGATCTTCCAATTCATGCATGAAATTAAGATTCTCCTCACCAAAATGTACATTAATTTGCAACTCTGAACTCGATGTAATACTCTCGACACCGTGGGTAATTTTCTCCGAATGTAATGCTTTCGGTAAGATGTTTGACTCTATAGCAATATCAAACGTTCTACAACGGTTTGACTATGTACTCTAATATTCATACCGTGAATTAAGGCGACTATTGCCAATACTTTTCAGCGGGCTGACTGCCGCAATACATGATTTGACTATCGGAATCACAGGATAGGTGAAACTACTGACATAGCTGCTCGCCTACCCAAAGAATGCGGGAACGATCTAGAGCGGATTGAAACTCGATTTTGTAATTCATGTATGAAAATAACGTGTTCCTCTGCTATACTCACTGTGAATTGGTTTCCGTGAACCGTAACCATGACACTCGCTACAGCGGGTTAGGTTCTAGGATGGTAGTGAATTCTTTAAAAAGAATGACTCTATACAAATTTGTAATGTTCTCCGACGGATTGACCTCCTACTTTAATATTCATACCGAAAATTAATGTGACTATTGCCAATACAGTATTGTGGATTTACTCCTGAAATAACTGATTTAGCAATCGGAATCACTATATAGGTGAAGCTATTGACATAGACGTTTGACTTTCACAGAAGTAGGCAAGCGCTCGAGCGGTTTGTCCATCGATCTTCTAATTCATAGATGAAGATATGGTGCCCGTAACTGAAATAAATACTAATTTCCTTTTCTGTCCTCGCAGTTATACTCTCGCTGAAGACGGTGAAGTTAGCGGAAGGCAAGGCCTTCGGTCAAACGTTTGACTTTGTACCAATTGTTAACGATCTCAAACGGTTTGTCGCTCTATATTTAATATTCAAACAGTAAATTAAGGTNGATACAGCGGGCTAGGTTTTCGGAGTGTAAAGTCTTCGGTGAAGCTTTTGACTCTATACCAATATGTAACGATCTACAACGGTTTAACGGTCTGTTTTAGTATTCAAACCGTGGATTGTGGTGTCTGATGCCAATACTGTCCAGTGTACTTTCTCCAGGATTACCTGACATGACTCTCCGAATCATAGCATAGGTGAAGCGATTTACTTAGCCGTTCGACTATCACATGCAATGGTAACATTCTCGAACGGTTTGACCATCGATGTTCTAATTCATACATGAAGTTATGGTGCCCGCCACTAAAATGAATATTAATTCCTTTCTCTGAACACGAAGTTATTCTCTCGATGAATCCGTTTAGTTTTGCGGAAGGTAAGGACTTCTGTGATACGTTTGTTCTTATACCAATTGGTATCGGTCTCAAAAGGTTTGACGCTCTACTTTAATGTTTATATCGTGAAACAGGATATCTGATTCCAGTACTGTACAGCAGATTTAATTCGGGAATACCTGATTTGTCGTTCAGAATCGTAGGACAGGTGACGCTATTGACGTAGCCGTACGATTCTAAAAGAGGTGGCAGAGTTCGCGAACGGCTTGTCTCTCGATCTTCTTATTCATACATGAAGTTACGGTGCCCGTCACAGAAATGAGTACTAATTTCTTTCTCTCAACACGGAGTTATACTCTCGATACAGGGCAATAGTTTGTCGGAAGATAAGGTCTCCGGTAAAACGATCGACTTTATAGCAATTGATATCGTTCTTAAAAGGTGTGTCGCTCTATTATAATATTCACAGCGTGAATAAAGATGTGTATTGCCAATACTGTACAGCGGATTCACTCCCGGAATAACTGATTCGACTATCGGAATCACATGATAGGTGAAGCTATTGGCATAGTCGTTTGTCTCCCAAACAAGGTGCGAACGATTTCGAGCGGATTGACCATCGATCTTCTAATTTATACATGAAGTTAAGGTGCCCGCCACTGAAATGCATACTAATTTCTTTCCATGATAACGAAGCCATACCCCCGATGAAGCAGGTGAGGTTCGCGGATGTTAACACATTCGGCAAAGTGTTTGATTTCACACCAATTGGAATCGCTCTAAATCGGTTCGATGCACTTCTTTAATATTCAGGCCGTGAATTAAAATGACTATTGGCAATACTCTTCCGCGGATGAACTCCGGGAATACATTGTTTGACTCTCCGAATCTCTGGATTGGTGAACCTGCTGACGTAGCAGTTCGTCTCTCACAGAATGTGGTAACGTCCTCGAACGATTTGACCCTCCACATATGGGCATTGTTCTACAACGGCTGGACGGCCTGCTGTAATATTGAAACCCTGAATTATGGTGTCTATTACCCATAGTGTTGAAAGGATTTACTCCCGAAAACCTGGTTTGCCACTCCGAATCACTGGATAGGTGAAACCACTGAGTTAGCCGTTTGTCTCTCAAGGAAAACGGTAACGTTCTCGAACGGTTCGAACCTCGATCTTCCAATTCATGCATGAAATTAAGATTCTCCTCACCAAAATGTACATTAATTTGCAACTCTGAACTCGATGTAATACTCTCGACACCGTGGGTAATTTTCTCCGAATGTAATGCTTTCGGTAAGATGTTTGACTCTATAGCAATATCAAACGTTCTACAACGGTTTGACTATGTACTCTAATATTCATACCGTGAATTAAGGCGACTATTGCCAATACTTTTCAGCGGGCTGACTGCCGCAATACATGATTTGACTATCGGAATCACAGGATAGGTGAAACTACTGACATAGCTGCTCGCCTACCCAAAGAATGCGGGAACGATCTAGAGCGGATTGAAACTCGATTTTGTAATTCATGTATGAAAATAACGTGTTCCTCTGCTATACTCACTGTGAATTGGTTTCCGTGAACCGTAACCATGACACTCGCTACAGCGGGTTAGGTTCTAGGATGGTAGTGAATTCTTTAAAAAGAATGACTCTATACAAATTTGTAATGTTCTCCGACGGATTGACCTCCTACTTTAATATTCATACCGAAAATTAATGTGACTATTGCCAATACAGTATTGTGGATTTACTCCTGAAATAACTGATTTAGCAATCGGAATCACTATATAGGTGAAGCTATTGACATAGACGTTTGACTTTCACAGAAGTAGGCAAGCGCTCGAGCGGTTTGTCCATCGATCTTCTAATTCATAGATGAAGATATGGTGCCCGTAACTGAAATAAATACTAATTTCCTTTTCTGTCCTCGCAGTTATACTCTCGCTGAAGACGGTGAAGTTAGCGGAAGGCAAGGCCTTCGGTCAAACGTTTGACTTTGTACCAATTGTTAACGATCTCAAACGGTTTGTCGCTCTATATTTAATATTCAAACAGTAAATTAAGGTATCTATTACCAATACCGTTCAGCTGATTTACTCACGGAATACCTGCTTTGCCCTTCGGATACACGGAATATGTGAGAAGCTATTGAATTAGCCGACCGGCTCTCAAAGACGGTGGGATCCTTCTGCATCAGTTTTATGCCCGATGTTCTAATTCATACATGAAATTAAGGCGCTGGTCAGTAAAATGTATACTAGTTCGTATCTCTGAACACGGTGTTATACTCTCGATACAGCGGGCTGTTTTCCGAGGGGTAATGTATTCTGTAAGAAGTTTGTCTCTACACGTATATGTAATGTTCTACAAGGGCTTGACGATCTGGTTTAACATTCAACCCGGGAATTGAGACGTCCATTGCCAATACTGTTCAGTTGGTTTACTTTACGATTTCGTGGTTAGACCCTCGCAACCATAGGATAGGTGGAGCTATTGACTTAGCCGTTCGATCCTCAAGCAAAGTGGTAACTTCTACAAACCGTATGACCCTCGATCTTCTTATTCATACGTGAAGTTAAGGCGGTCGTCACTGAAATGAATTCTAATTTCTTTCTCTGAACACGAACTTATACTCTCCATGAGGCCGATGAGGTTCGCGGATGGTAAGGTTTTCGGGAATACGTTGGACTCGATACCAACTGCTAACAATCTTACGCGGTTTCATGCTGTATTCTAATATTCAAACCGCGAATAAAGCTCTCCAATGCCAATACTGGTCAGCGGATTTACTCCCGGAATAACAGGTTTGACTCTCGGTAACACTGGACAGGTGAAGCTATTGACATAACCTATCGACTCTCAATGGGGATGGGAACGTTCGCGAACAGTTTGACGCTCGATCTTCTTATTCATACATGGCAGAAATGTGCCCGTCACTAAAATGTATACAAATTGGATTCTCTAAACAAGCATATATAATCCCAATACAGGGGGTTAGCTTCCCAGAAAATAAGGCCTGCTGAAAAAGTCGGGCTATGGAGCAATCGGCATTGTGTTACAACGCTTTGACTCCGCTCTTTACCATTCATACCGTAAAATTGCGTGCTTCATACCAGTAATGTGCAGCAGGTTTAGACGCGAAATTCTAGGTTTACTCTTGGGATCACAGGATAGGTGAAGCTATTGATTATAACGTTCGAATATCAAAGATGGTGGTATTGTTCTCGAAAGTTTCGACACAAGATCTTCTAATTGATACATGAAATTAAGGTATATGTTACTATAATGTAAAGTAGCTTGTAACTCTGATCTCGATGATATGCTGTAGACATTGAGGATTAGGTTCTTGAAGGGTGAGATCTTCCGTAAAATGTTTGACATTATACCATCTGGAAACTTTCTCAACCGGTTTCACCTTTTACTTTGATATTGAAATCGAGAATTAATGTGTCTGTTGCCAATAGGGTACAGAAAATTGACTCCTTATATACCTAGTGCGACTCTCAGAACCACAAGATAGGTGTAACTATTGACCCAGCCGTTCGACACTCCAAGAAGGTGGTAAAGGTGTCGAACAGTTTGACGCACGATATTCTAATCCATATATGGAAATATGTGTGCTTCTGCTATAAGGTCCATTCATTTGTTTCCATGAGTAATAAGCATGATACTCGCTGCAGTTTGTTAGGTTCTAGGGAGGTATATATTCGGTAAAAGGAATGACTGTACACCAATTGTTAATGTTCTCCGACGGATAGTCCTTGTACTTTAATATTCATACCATGAATTAAGCTCACTATTGGCAATTCTGTACTATGAATTGATTCCCGGAATACATGATTTCACTATCCGAATCACAGGAAAGGTGAAGCTAATGATATAGCCGTTCAACTCTCAAGGGTGATGGTAACTTTCACGAACCGTTTGTCCATGCAAATTCTAACTCATACATGAATTCAATGTGCCGCCACTAAAATGTACACTAATGTATTTCCGGAAACACGAAGCTATATTCTGGATGCAGCGGGTTACGACCTCGGAAGGTAATGCCTTCGGTGAAAAGTGTTACTCTGTAGCGATTAGTATTGATCTCCGGCAGTTTGACTTTCTACATACGTGTTCATACCTTGAAGAATGTTATCAATTGCCTATACAATTCAGTGGATTTACTCCCGTAACGTCGGGTTTTTCTCTCGGTATCACATGATTGGTGAAGATATTGCCTTAGCTATGCGACTCCTAATGAAGGAGGTAACGTTTTCGAACGGTGTAACTCTCGATCTTCTTATTCATACATGAAATTCAGGTGCCTGTCACTAAAGTGTATACTTATTTGCTTCTCTGATCACGAAGTTATACTCTCGATACAGCGGGCAATGCCTTCGGAAGGTAAAGCCTTCGGTAAATAGAGTGACTCTATGTGAATTGGTAATGATGTCCGATAGCTTGTCTTTCTGCTTCAATGCTCAAACCGTGAATTCTCGAGTCAATTGCCTATATAATTCAGCGGATTTCCTCCCGTAATGACTAGTTTGACACTAGGAACAACAGGACAGGATAAGCTTTTGACTTAGCTGTACGACATTCCAAGAAGGTGGTAAGGTTTTCGGATGGTTTGTCCCTCGATCATCCGACTGATACATGAAATTAATGTATCCGTCATCTGAAATATTTGCTAATTTCTTACCGTGAGCACTAAGCAAAGCACTCGCTACAGCGTGTTTGGTTCTCGGAAGGTAAGGCCTTCGGTAAAACGTTTGACTTTATACGAATTGGTAACGATCTCAAACGGTTTGACGCGCCATTTGAATATTCAAACGGGGAATTATTATGTCAATATCTAATACTCTACAGCGGATTTACTCCAGGATTTCCTGACTTGATTCTCGGAACCGCTGGATAGATGATCCTTTTGACTTATCCTGCCCACTCTCAATGAAACTGGTTACGTTCTCGAGAGGTCTGTCACTCGATTTTCTAATTCATACATGAAATAAAGGTGCACGCCACAGAGCGTATACTAATTTGTTTCATTAATCCCGAAGTTATACTCTCGGTACAGCGCAATGTGCTTTCCGTGGGTAAGGTCTCCAGTATAGCGTTTGACATTATACCAATTGGTAGCATACACAAATGGATTGACGCTCTCCTGTAACGTACATACCGTGAATTATTGTATCTATTGCCAATGCGGTTAATCGCACTTACTCCCAGCATACCTGGATTGATCCACAGTATCGCAGGATTGGTAAAGATATTGACACAGCTTTGCAAGTCTGAAAATGTTAGTAACGTTTTCCAACGGTCTGACTGTCGAAATTCTAATTCATGCACGACGATAAGGTGACCGTAACGAAATCGAATACTAATTTGTCTCTCTGATCACGTAATTGTGCTCTCGATACATCGGGTTAGGTTCGCGAAAAGTGAGATCGTCGGTGTAACATTGGCTCTCTACCAATAGGTAACCATCTACAACGGTTTGTCTCTATACACTGCCAATACTATTGCTAATACTGTTAAGCAGATTTACTTCCGGTATACCTGGTTGGACTCTCGGGATCACAACTATTGGTGAACATATTGAAACAGCCGCTCGACACTCAAAGAGGGTGGTAACGAGCTCGAACGTATTGACACTCTATTTTCTAATTCATACACGAAAATAAGGAGCCAGACACTAAATCGATTACTAATTTGTTTCTCTGAGCACGAAGATACACCCACGGTACAGCGATATATGTCCCAAGAAGGTAAGCTATGCGATAAGGAGTATGACGTAATATCAACTAATAATGTTCTGAAAGGGTTTGATTCGCTACTATATTATTCATACCTCGAGTTACTGCTTCCACTGGCAATACTGTTCAGCGGATTTACTCCCGGAACACCAGGTTTGGCTATCGGAATCTTAGGATAGGTGCAGCTGCTGACTTTGCCGTTCGACTTTCAAAGATGGTGGTAACGATTTCGGACGGTTTGACCATCGATCTTTCTATTAATACATGAAATTAAAGTTTGCGTCTGATGAAATGTCTACCGATTTGTTTCTCTGAACACAAACTTGTATCCACTATATAGTGGGATATGTTCTCGGAGGGTACGGTATCCGGTAATGTGTATGAGTCTGTGAGACGCGCACGGCTAAGTCAACACCTTCACCTATCCAGTCATTCGGAGAGTCAAACTAGGTATTCCAGAAGTGCATCCGCTGGAGAGTCTTGCCAATAGACGTCATCATTCACAGTTTGAATATTAAAGCAGAGAGTCAATCCGTTGATGAGCATAACCAATTGCTATAACGTCATACACTTTACCGCACACCCTACCATCAAGAACATAATCTGCTGTATCAATAGCAGAACATCGTGTTCCGCGAAACAAATTAGTAGACATTTTAATGGAATATCGTGGGTCAAACTGTTTTGAAACGTGACCAACGTCTTTGGGATTCGTACAGCTATGACAGGAGTCTCACCTATCCTGTGGTTCAGAGAGTCAAACCAGGTATTCCGGGAGTAAATCTGCTGTACAGAAGTGGCACTAAAAACTGTACTTCAACCTAGAAATATTAAAGTACAGAGTCACAAGCTTGTACAACTTTACCTATTGGTATAGCGTCTATCGTTTCTACGAAGGCCGCTCCTTCCGAGAAGCTAATCCGCTGTATCGAGGGTATAACTTCGTGTTCGGAGGATCAAATTAGAAAATATTTTAGTGACGGGGACGTTAATTTCATTATGAATAAGAAGATCGGATATCAAACCGTTCGAGAATGGTGTCACCTTCTGTGGGAGACGAACGGCTATGTAAATAGCTTCACATATCCTGTGATTCCGAAAGTTAAACCAGATATACCGGGAGAAAATGAGATATACAGTATTGGCATTAGACACCTCAACTGACGCATTGAATATTAAAGCATGTCGTCAAGCCTTTGTAGAACGTAACCTATAGGTATAGAGACAAACTTTTTACCGAAGGCCTTATCAGCTCAAAAGCTTACCGCTGTACTGAAAGTATAGCTTCGTGTTCTCTGGGACGAATGAGTATACATTTCAGTGAAGGACATCTTAATTTCATGCATGAATTCGAAGATCGAGTGTCAAACCATCTGAGATCGTTAACACCTTCTTTGAAATTCGAACGGCTGAGTCATTAGCTTCACCCGTCCTGTTGTTACGAGAGTCAGACCTGGTATTCCGGGAGTCAATCCGCTGTACAGTGATACCAATAGAAACCTTAATTCACGGATTCAATATTAATGAAGAGCCTGAATCGGTCTGTGATCGTTACCAATTGGAATATAGTTAAACGTTTTACCAAATATCATACCCTGCGAGAACCTCACCCGCTGCATAGAATCTGTTGCTCAATGTGAAAGGAAACAAGTTGGTAGACGTTTTAGCAGACGGGCAACTTATTATCATGTACGAATAGGAAATTGGACAGTCAACCCATCGAGATCGATACCACCTTTTTTGAGTAGCGCGCGGCAAACCAAGTAGATTCCCCGATCCAGTTATTCCGTAAGTAAGACCAAGTATTCAGGGAGTCATTCTGCCGGAATAACTTTTTGGCGGATACCTGGCCTTCCAAGAACCTATTCCGCTGTAGCGAGTGTCATGCTTATGTCGCATAGAAACAAATTATTAGTCGTTTTCTCAGACGGAGACTTTATTTTCGTGTCTGAATAGCAAAATCGGGAGTCAAACCACTCAAGAACGTTACCACCTTCTTTGGGATTCGAACGGCTCAGTCAATCGTTTCACGTATCCTGCGATACGAGAGTCAAATTAGGTATTCAAGAACAAAGTCCGCTGAAGTGATTTGGCAATAGACGCCTTCTATCACGGTTTGTATTTTACAGTAGAGCGTCAAAACGTGTGAGACTGTTACAAATTTGAATAAAGACAAACGTTTTACCGAAGGCCTTACATTCCAAGAAACAAACCCGCCGTATCGATAGTATAGCTTCGTGTTCAGTAAAACATATCAATATGCATTTTATTCACGGGAACCTTAATTTCATGTATGAATTGCAAGATCGAGTGTCAACCTGTTCTAGACGGTTACCACCTCCTTTGAGAGTCGAACGGCAGAGCCAATAGCTTCAGATATCCTGCGATTCCAAGAGTCAAACCAGGTATTCCGGGAGTGAATGCGCTGCACAGTATTGGCAAAAGACATCTCAATTTACGGTTTGAGTATTACAGCAGACCGTCAAGCTGTTCTGAAATATTACCTATTCCAGTAGGGTTAAACTTCTCGCAGAAAGACTTACCCGCCGAAAATCTGACCCTCTGTGTCGAGAATATAACACCGACATCAGAGATTTGAACCTGTACATATTTTAGTGTCGGACATCTTAATTTCATGCAGAAATTAGAAGATCGAGCATAAAACCGTTCGAGAACGTTGCCACCTTCTGTGACAGACGAACGGCTACATCAGTAGCTTTACCTATCCTGCGATTCCGATATCCACACCAGGTATTTCAAGGGTAAATCCGCTGAATAGTATTAGTAATATTCACCTTCGGTCATGGTTTGTATATTAAAATTGAGCATCAGACCGTTCGAAAACGTAATCACCCTCCCTGAGAATCGAACGAATAAGTCACTAGCTTCACCTATCCAGTGATTCGTAAAGTCAAACCAGGTATTCCTGGAGTAAATCCGCTAAACAGTATTGCCAATTGACAACTTAGTTCACGGATTGTATAGTAAAGTGGAGCGTGAAATTGTTTGAGACCACTGCCAATTGGTATAAAGTCAAGCACACTACCGATGGCCTTACACTCGGACGAGCTAACGCGCAGTATCGACAGTATAACTTCGTGTTCAGAGAAAGAAATTAGTCTTCATTTCTGTGACGGCAACTTAATTTCATGCATGAATTATAAGGCCGAGTGTCAAAGCTTTCGAGAACGTTGCCACCTTCCATGAGAGACGAAAGGCTGAGTCAATAGCTTCACATATCCTGTGATGCCGAGAGCGAAACCAGTCATTCCGGGAGTAAGTCCACGATACTCTGTTGGCAATGGACACCTTTGTTCACGGTATGATTATTACAGAACAGCGTGAAACTGCTTGAGAACGTTACCAATTGTTATAAACTCAAACGCATTACTGATGACCTTACTCTTGGAAAAACTGACCCGCTGCATTGAGAGTATAACTTCATGATCAGAGAAGGAAATTAGTATTCATTTCGGTGACGGTCACCTTAAATTTATGTATGAA
>NIJG01000669.1:24428-36985 GCA_002201625.1 Euglossa dilemma | reverse complement strand
TCACCAGTCCTATGATGCAAAGAATCAAACCAGGTGCTACGGGAGTGAATGCGCTGTTCGGTATTAGCAATCGAGACCTCAATTCACTGTATGAATATTAAGATACAGAGTCAAAACGTTGTCGAACGTTACTTATAGGTATAGAGTCAAGCTGTATACCGAAGGTCTCACCTTCAGTGCAGCTAACCCCGTGTATCGAGAGCCTAACTTCGTGTTCACAGATGGAAACTGGCATGCATCTTAGTCGCGGGCACCTTAATTTCATCTACGCCTTAGAAGATCGAGAGTCAAGCCGTTTGAGAACGTTACCTACTACCTTGAGAGTCGCAAGGCTAAGCCAAGGTTAAGCGTCACGGATCCTGCAATATGGATAGTAAAATCAAGTACTCCGGGAGTAAATGCGCTTAACAGCATAGGCAGTGGACACAATAATTCACGGTCTGAACATCACAGTAGAGCGTCAGTCCGTTTGAGAATGCTACTAATTGGTATAAAGTCAAACGCCTTACTGAAGACCATACCTTCCGCGAAACTCAGCAGCTTAATTGAGAGTACAGGTTCCTGTTCAGAGAAGCACATTAGTATACATTTTAGCGATGGGCGCCATAATTTCATGTATGACTTTGAAGACCGAGGGCTACACCGATCGACAACGTTGCCAGCTTCATTGAGAGTCGCATAGCTACGGCAATATCTTCACCTATCCTATGGTTCCTAGAGTCAAACCAGTCATTATGTGAGAAAATCTCCTGAACTATATACGCAATTGGCACGATGATTCACTGTTTGAGCATTAAGGCAGAAAGACAAACTGTCTGAGATCATTACCAATTGGCATTGAGACACTATACCGAAAGCCTTTCCTTCCGAAAACATAACCCGCTGTATATAGAGCATACCAGAGCGTCCAGAGGAAACAATTGGCATACATTTGAGTCGCGGTTATCTTAATTTCCTGTGTGAATTGGAAGGTCGAGTGTCAAACGGACCGGGATCGTGACCAGCTTCGTTGAGAGTCGAACGGCTAAATCAATACCTTCACCTATCCTGCGATTCTGATAGTGAAGCCAGGAGTTCCCGGAGTCAATTCGTTCACAAGTATTGGCAACAGACACTTTATTTCTCGGTATGGATATTAGAGTAGGGATGCTGGCCGATGGAGAACGATACAACTTGGAATAGAGTCAAACTTTTATGCCGAGAACCTTGCCTTCCGAGAATGTAATCCGCTGTAGCGAGTGGCTTGCTTAGTGCTAACGGAAAGAAATTAGTAGATATTTTATAAGACGGACACATTAATTTCATGTATCAGTAGGTTGATTAAGGGTCAAACCATCCGAAAGCGTTACCATCTTCTTGGAGTGTCGAACAACTATGTCAATAGCTTATCCCATCCTGCGGTTCCTAGTGACAACCCAGTTATTACGGGAGAAAATCCACTGAACTATATAGGGAGAATACGAGAATTCACGGTTTGAGCATTACATCAGAAAGACAAACTATCGGATATCATTAGCAATTGGGACAGAGACCCTCTATTTACCGAAGGCCTTACCTCCCGAGAGCATAACCCGCTGTATCGAAAGTATACCTTCGCGATCATTGAATGAAATTAGGCTCCATTTCTGTGACGGGCACCGTAACTTCTTGTATGAGTTAGAAAATCGAGTGTCAAACATTATGAGAATGTCACCGCCCTCATTGATATTCCGACTCAGTCAATAGCTACACCTATCTTGCCATGCCGACAGTCATGCCAGGTATTCGTGCAGTAAGTCCGCTGAACACTATTGGCAATAGGCACCATAATTCTAGGTCTGAATATTAAGGCGGACCGATAAACCGTTGGAGCACGTTACCGATTGGCATAGAATCAAACATTTTACTGACAGCCCTACCATCGGAGATGCTATCTCGCCGTACCGATAGAATAACACTGTGATAAGGGAAGAAAGTTAGTAATCATTTCGGTGACGGGAAACTTAATTTAATGTATGAACTAGAAGATCGAGGGTCGTGCCGATCGAGAACGATGCCACATTCTGTGGGAGACGAACGGCTAAGTCAATAGCTTCACCGCTCGTGTGATTCCAAGAGACAAACCAGGTATTCCGAGAATGAATCCGCTAAACAGTGTTGGCAATATGCACCTTAATTTATGGTTTGAATATCACCGTAGAGCGACAAACCGCTTGAGACCTATACCAATTGGGTTAAAGTCGAACGTTTTACCGTAGGACTTACCTTCCGCGAACCCTAGCGATTTCATCGAGAGTACAAGTTCGTGCTCACGGAAGGAAATTGGTACTTATTTTGGTGATGGTCACCATAATTTCAAATATGAATTAGAACATCAAGAAGCAAGCCATTAGAGAACGTTAACAACCTTCTCGAGTATCGCAAAAATAAGCAAAGAGCGTCACCGATCCTGCGATACTGAGAGTCAAGCCAGGAATTCCGGGAGTACATCCGTCGAATAGTTTTGGCAATTGGCATCATAATTCACGGTGTGACTAATAAAGTAAAGAGTCGGACCATTGGAGAACATTGCCAATTGGTATGAGGTAATTTGTTCTAGCGAAGTCCATACCATCCGAGAAGCTAACCCACTGTATCTAGAGAATATATATAGAGTATGTTTAGGGACACACATAAGTATACATCTTAGTGGCGGCACCTTAATTTCGTGTATGAATTTGATGATCGAGGTCACACGGTTCGAGATCGTTACCACCAACTTTGAGATACGATCGGTTACCCAATAGCTTCATCTCTTCTTGTGCGTCCGTCAGTCAAACCTGGTATTTCAGACTTAATTCCGCTGAAGAGTATTAGTAATGGACACATTAATCCACGGTATGGATATTAAAGTTGTGTGTCAAGCCGTCTGACGGCATTACCAATTGGTATAGAGTCATTCCTTTTACTGAACATATTACCTTCCTAGAACCTAACCCGCTGTAGCGAGAGTCATGCGTGCTGCCCTCCGAAACCAATCAGTAGACATTATAGCAAAGGCATACCTTGTTTTCATATATGAATTAGAAAATCGAGTATCAAAACTTTCGAGATCGTTCTTCTTTGGGAGTCAAACGTCTGTGTCAATAGCTTCACCTATCCTGTGGTCCCGAAAGTCAAACCTGGTATTCCGGAAGTAGGTCCGCTGTACAGTATTGGCCTTATACGCCCTATTGCGCGTTATAAATATTAAGGTACAGATTCAAGCCGTCGTTGATCGTTACGTATTTGAATATTGTCGAACACTTCACAGAAAGCGTTGCCTTCGAGAAGCTATGCCGCCGTATCGAGAGTATAACTTCGTGTTAAGAGGGACAAACTTGTATACAAGTTAGTGGCGGGCACCGCAATATCATGTATGACGGAGAAGATCGAACGTCATGTCGTTTAATAACGATACCACTTCCATGAGTGTTGCACATCTAAGTCAATAGCTTCATCCATAATGTGATTCCGCGAGACAAATCAGATATTCCGCGAGCAAATCCGCCGTACAGGATTGGCAATAGACGCCTTAATTCTTGTTATTAAAACTAAAGTACCGACTCGAGCCTTTATAGAACGTTACGTATTGGGATAGAGTCAAAATTTTTACAGAAGGCCAAACCTTCCGACAAGATAACCCGCTGTATCGAGAGTATCACTTTGAGATCACAGATACAAATTAGTATGCATTTTAGTTACTGACACCTTTATTTTATGTATGAATTAGATGATCTAGTGCCAAACCATTCGAGATCGTTACAACCTTGTTTGGGAACCGAACGGCTGAGTCAATAGCCTCACCTATCCTGTGGTTCCCAGAGTCACGCTATGTGCAGCAGGAGCCAATCCGCTTTACACTATTGGCAATGGACATCTAACATCACTGTTTCAGTATTATAGTTGTACGTGAAGCCGGATGAGATCGATCCCATATGGTATAATGTCACACGTTTTACCGAAGACATTACCCACCGAGAATCTAACCCGCTGCAGCTAGTGTGTTGCTTAATGTAAACGGAAACAAATATGTGTACATTGTAGTGGCTGCCACCTTTATTTCATGTATGGATGAGAATATCGAGACGGAGACCGTTCCAGGGCGTTTCTACCTTCTCTGAGTATGGCACACATAATACAATAGCTTCACCTATACTTATGATTCTGGGATTAACGCCAGGTATACCAGGAGCAAATCCGCTGTATGCTATTGGCAATGGACGCCTCAATTCGCGAACTATGTATTAAAATAGAGCGTCAAATCGTTTGAGAGCGTTTCGATTTGGCATAAAGTCAAACGTGTTACCGAAGGCCTTACCTTCCGCGAGCGGCACTGGCTTCATCAAGAGTATAATTTCGTGTTCCGAGAAAGATATTAGTATTCATTTCAGTAATGGGCACCTCAACTTCATGAATGAATCAGCAGATCGTGCGTCAAACCGTCCGAAAACGATCCCACCTTGTTTGGAGGTCGGACGCCTGAGTCAATAGATTAAGTTACCCTATCTTGGTATTCCATGAGAACAGCCGCGTAGAAGTTTTAGCAGTAGACAACATAATTCACGCTGTGAACACTAAGGTAGAGAGTCATATCGTCGGTCAACATTTCAGGTTGGTATAAAGTCATTCTTTTTCGAGATTACCTTACCTACAGAGAACATAACCAGCTGCAAGAAGTGTCTTGCTTCGTGTTCAGTGAAACAAATGAGTATTCATATTAGTGACGGGACCCTTAGTTTCATGTACGAATGAAAAAATTGCGAGGCTAGCCCTTCCAGAACGTTTCCACCTTCTACGAGACGCTCACCTGTATGACAATAGCTTCACCAGTCCTGCGATTCCGAGAGCAATACCAGGTATCTGGTCGTCATACAACTTACCGGATACTTTACCTTCCTAGGAGACATCCCACTGCATCGTAGGTATAACTTCATGATCACTGAAACAAATTAGTATTCATTCTAGTGGCGGGCACCTTAATTTCATGCATGAATTAGAAGATCAAGTGTCAAACCGTTCGAGAACGTTATCACCTTCTTTCAATGTCGCACATCTAAGTCAATAGCTGCAGCTGACCTGTGATTCCGAGAGGCAAATCAGGTATTCCAGGAGTAAATGCGCTGAACACTATTGGCAGAAAGCACCACAACTCACGTTATTAATATTAGAGAAGAGAGTAAAACTGTTTGAGGCCGTTACAAATTTATACATCGTCATGCTATTTATCGCATACCTTACCTTCTGGGGACGTATCCAGCTGTATCGTGGACATAACATCGTATTCAGAGAAATATATTTGTAGACACATCAATGACGGGCACCTTAATTTCATGTATGTATTAGGAGGTCGAGAGTCAAACCGGACGAGAATGTTACCAACATCTTTGAGGGTCGAACGCCTATGCCAATAGCTTCACGTATCCTGTGTATCCTAGAGACAAACCAGATATTCCGGGCGTAAATCGACTGAAGAGTATTGGCAATCGACTACTTAGTTCACGGTTTGAATATTAATGTATTGCGCCAAACCGTTTGAGGACGTTACCAATTGTCATAAAGTCAATCGTTTTGGGGATGGCCTTTCCTTCCGAGGTCCTGACCCTCTGCATCGAGAGTATAAATTCGTGTGCGGAAAATGAAGTTAGTACTTACTTCAGTGATGGGCACCTTATCTTGATGTATGAGTTTTAAGACCGCGGAACAAGCATTTCGGATACGTTACAGCCCTCCTTGACAGTCGAACGAATAAATCAATAGCTTCACCCATCCCGTGATTCGGAGAGTTAAACCAGGTATTCCTGAAGTAAATCCGCTGAAGTGTATTGCCAATAGACATCTTAATTCACTGTCTCAATTTTAAAATAGGGCGTCAAAGGCTTCAAGTTCGTTACAACCGCCTGTGAGAGATGAAATGCCAGGTCAATAGCTTCACCTGTCCTGCGATTCCAAGAGTTAAATCTGGTACCATCAGAATAAATCCGCTGAACAGTATTGCCAATAAACTCCGTAATTCACGGATTGAATATTAAAGTAATGCGTTTAACCGTTTGACACCGTTACCAATACGTATACAGTCATACTTTTTACCGAATACTTTACCTTCCGAGAAGCTAACCCGCTGTACCGAGAGTATTGCTTCGTGTTCAGAGGATGAAACTAGTCTTCGTTTCAGTGACGGGCACTTTAACTTTACGAATGAATTAGAAGGCGATGTTCAAACCGCCCGAGAACGATTTCACCATATTTTAGAATCGAAAGCCTTAGTTATTTGTAACACCTACCCTATGATTCCCAGATTCAAACCAGGTATTTCGGGTGCAAATCCGCAGAACAGTGTTGGCATTAGACATCCTAACTCACGGCTTCAATATTACAGTAGAGCGTCAAACCGTTTGAGGGTATTGGCCATTGGTATGAAGTCATACACATTAGTTCAGAGGAACGAATTAGTATACATTTTGGTGTCCGGCACCTTAATTTCATGTATGAATTAGGAGGTAGAGAGTCAAACCGTTCGAGAACGATACCACCTTCTATGAGGGACGAACGCCTCTGTAAATAGCATTACATTCATTGTGATTCCGAATGTCAAACCAGATATTCCGGCAGTAAATGCGCTGCACTGTATTGGCAATAGACAGCTTAATTCCCCGCTTTAATATAAAAATAGCGCGTCAATCTGTTTCAGAGCGATACCAATTGGTATAAAGTCAAACGTTTTAACGAAGGCGTTACCTTCCGAGAACCTCACCCGCTGCATCGAGGGTATAACTTCGTGTCCGCAGAAACACATTTGTATACATTTGAGAGATGGACACCACAATTTCGTGCATGAATTAGAAGATCGCAAGTCAAACGGTTCCAGAACTTTACCACGATCGCTGAGAGTCGAACGGTTAAGTTAACTGCTTCACCTACCCTGTGATTCCGAGAGTCGATCCAGGAATTCCGGGAGTCTATACGCTGCACTGTATTGGTAATTCGTACCGTAATTTACGGTTCGAATGTTAAAGTCGAGCGTAAAACCGTTGCAGAACATTACCTATTCGTATAGAATCAAGCTAATTACCGAAGGCCTTACCTGCCGAGTAGTCCAACTCGCAGAAGAGAGTGCTTTGCTTAGTGTTCATAGAAACGTATATGTTGACATTTTAAAGGCGCGCACCTAAACTACATTTATGAATTATATTATCGAGTGTTAAACGGTTTGAGCACATTACTGTCTTCTTTGAGAATCCAACGTCCAAGTAAATAGCTTCACCTATCCCGTGATTAAGAGAGTCAAACCACATATTCCTGGAGTAAATCCGCTGAACAGTAGTGGCCATTGACACCTGAATTCACGGTTTGAATATTAAAGTAGAGCGTCTAACCGTTTTAGTGCGTTGCCAATTAATTTAAAGTCAAACGCTTCACCGATAGCCTTACCTTCGGGGAAGCTATCCCGCCGATTCGAGAGTTCAACTTCGCGCTGATAGAACGAAATTAGTATTCACATCCGTGACGGGCGCCTGAACTTCATTTATGAGATTATCGAGGGTCATACCGCTCGAGAACGTTGCCACCTTCTGTGAAAGACGAACGGCTGCGTCAATACCTTCGCCTTTCCTGAGATTCCGAGGGCCGAGCCAGGTATTTGGGTAGTAAACTCGTTGAACAGGAATGGTAATGGGCACCTTAATTCACGGTATAGACTAGAAAGTACAGAGTCGAACCGTTTGAGAACGATAGCAATTCCTATAATGTTAAACGCTTCACCGAAGACCTCACCCTCCGAAAAACTCACCCGCTGTACCGAGAGTATAACTTCGTGTTCAGCGAAAGAAATTAGTATACGTTTTAGTGGAGTACACCTTGTGTCCATGTGGGAATTATAACATCTAGTGCATATCTGTTCCTTAACGCTACCACCTTCTCCGAGAGTCGAACGGTTGAGTTAATTGCTTCATCTATCCCGTGATTCCGAGAGTCAACACGGGAAAACCGAGAGTAAGTACGCTGAAAGGTATTGGCAATAGACACCTCTACGCACGATTAGAATATTGAAGCAGGTCCGCAAGCCATTGTAGAACATTACATATATGTGTAGGGTCAAGCTTCTTACAGAATGCCTTTCACTCCGAAAAACTAACCCGCTGTATTGGCAGTTTAACACCCTGTTCAGAGGTACGAACTACTATACGTTTTAGTGACGTGCACCATAATTTCGTGCAGGAATTAGAAGATCGAGGGTCAAACCGTTGGAGAACGTTGCCACCTTCTGTGAGGGACGAACGGCTGTGTCAATAGCTTCACGTATCCATACGATTCCGAGAGTCAAACCAGGTATGTCGGGAGTAAATGCACTGAATAGTAATGGCAATATACACCTTAATTCAGAGTTGGAATGTTAAAATACAGCGTCAAACCGTTTGGGAATGGTAGCAATTGCTATAAAGCAGACGCCTTACCAAAGTACTTACCCTCCGAAAAAGGAACCCACTGTATCGAGAGTATAACTTTGTGCTCTGAGAAAGAAATTAATATTCATTTTATTGCACGGGAAACTTAACTTCATGTATAAATTTGTAGATGGAGGGTCAAACCGTTCGAGACTGTTACCACTTTCTATGGGAAGGTCTTCGGCATAACGTTTGACCATATGGGAAGTGGCAACGATCCACGAAGGTGTGACGGCCCGCTTTAATATTCAAGCCATGTATAAAGGTGTCTATTGCCAATACTCTTCAGCGGATTTACTCCACGAATACCTGCTGTAACTCTCGCAAGCACCGGATATGTGGCGCTATTGACTTAGCAATTCCAATCGCATCGAAGGTAGAAACGGTCTCGAACCGTTTGGCAATCGATCTTCTTATTCAAAGATAAAATTAATGCGCTCGTCGCAGAAACGTATACTAATTCATCCGACTGAACATGATGTTATAATCTCGATACGGCGGGTTAGTTTTTCGGGGGTAAGGTCTTCGGTAAAACGATTCACTTTATAGATATTCGTAAAGGTCTCAAACGCTTACACACTCTATTTTAAAATTCAGACCGTGAATTAGGGTCACTATTGCCAATACTGATCTACGGGTTTGCTCCAGGAGTACCGGGTTTAACTGTCGGAATGACAGAATATGTGAAGCTACAGACTTATCAGTCAGACTCTCAGAGAGCGTCGTAACGTTATCGAACGGTTTGCTTATCAATCTTCTAACGCATACATATTGTTAAGGTGCCAGTCACTGAAATGAATACTAATTCCTTTCTATGAACACGAGCTTGTACTCTGGATGATGCCGGTCGAGATCGTGGAAGATAAGGCCTTAGGTAAAACGTTTTACGTTATGCAAATAGGTAACGCTCTCAAAAGGTTCGACGCTCTACATTAATATTCAAACTGTGAATTATAGTGTCCGTTGCCAATACAGTTCAGCTGATTTACTCCCGGAATAGCCGATGACATACGAAATCACAGGATAGGTGATGCTGTTGACTTAGCCGTTCGTCTGTAAAGGGAGATTGTAACGTTCTTTAACTGTTGGCCCTGGATCCTCCAATGCATATAGGAAATTAAGTTGCCCCTCACTAAAATGAATACTAATTCGTCCTTCTGAACTGCATGTTATACTCTTGATGCAGCGGATTCGAGCTCCGGAGGGTAATATCTGTAGTAATACGTTTGTCTTTATACCAGTTGGTAACGCCCATATACAGATTGATGCTCTACTTCAATAATCAATCCGTGAATAAAGGTTACTATTGCCAATAATGCTCAGTGGATTTACTCCAGGAATGCTTCGTTTAGCTCAAGGAATCACAGGATGGATGAAGCTATCGACGTAGCCGTTCGTCTTTCACCGATAGTGGCAACGTTCTCGAACGGTTTGACCATCGACCTTCTTTTCATACATGAAGTTAAGGAGCGCGTCACTGAAATAAATACTAATTTCTTTCTCTGCACGCGAAGATATACTGTCGATACAGCGGGGTAGTTTTTCGGAGGGTAATGTATTCGTCAAACGTTTGACTTTAGTCCAACTGATAACTCTCAAACTGTTTGACGCTCTGCATTAATTCGCAAACCGTGAATTAAGGTGTCAATTGCCAAAACTGTTCAGTGGGCTTACACCAGGTGTACCTGGTCTTGTTCTCCGAATTACAGTATAGGCAAAGCTATTGTCTATGCCGTTCGATACTCAAGGAAGGTGGCAACGCTCTGGAACTGTTTGGCACTCAATCCTTATAGCTGATACACGACATTAAGGTGCCCGACACTAAAATGCATTCGAATTTGCTTCTCCGAACACGAAGACGTACTCTCAATTCAGCGGGATAGCTTCTCGGAAGGTACGGAATTCAGTGAAAATTTATACTCTATACCAATTTGTCATGTTCTACAGAGGTTTCACTGTATACCTTAATACTTCTACCAAGAAAACGGGTGTCCAATGCCATACAGTGCAGCGGATATACTCTCAGAATACCTGGTTTGACTCTCGGAATTACAGGACAGTAGAGGCAATTGTCTTAGCCGATCGACCCTCAAAGAAGGCGATATCGTTCAGCAACTGTATGCCACTCGATCTTCTAATTCCTACATGAAATTAAGGTGCCCGTCACGAGATTGTATGCTCGTTAGTTTCCGTAAACACGAAATTATATCCATGGTAATGCGCCCTATGCTCTCGTAAGGTAAGGTTTGCGATGAGGAGTATGACTTATACCAATTGGTAACGATCTCAAACGTTCTGACCCTCTACTTCAATATTCATGACGTGACGTATTGTTTCTGTTGCCAATAGTGTACAGCGGATTCACTCCCGGAATAACTGGTTTGTCTATCGGAATCGTAGGATAGGTGAAGATATTGACTCAGGCGATTGACCACCAAAAGGTGGTGCCCTTCTCGAACGGATAGATTCCCGATTACTCTATTCATACATGAAAGTAAGGTGTCCGCCTGCTTAAATTTCTACATATTTGTTTCCGTGTCTAACATGCATGACAGTCGCTGCAGCGGGTTAAATTCTAGGATGGTAATGTATTCGGTAAAAGGAATGACTGTATACAAATAGGTAATGTTCTCCGACGGATTGACCTTCTACCTTATTATGAAAATAGTGAATTAAGGATCCTAATGCCAATAGCTTTCACAGAATTTACTCCCGGAATACCTGGCTCATTCTTCACTATTTACACGGTGAACCAAGTTGTCTGTTGCCAACAGTGTACTGCGGATTTGTTCCTGGAATACCTGGTTTCACTCTCGGAAACACAGGATAGGTGAAGCTATTGACACATCAGTTCGATTCTTATATACGGTACTAACGTTCTCGAACGGTTTGACAATCAATTTTCTAATGCATAGATGAAATTAAGATGCCTGTCACTAAGAGGAATAATAGGTTGTATCCATGAAGGCGAATTTAGTATATCGATTCAGCAGGATAGTATATCGGAGGGTAGGGTCTTCGGTAGAATGTTTGACGCCATACCAATAGGTAACGTTCGACAAAGGATTGACACTGCACATTAATATTCGTACGGCGAATGAACGTGTCCATTGGTAATACGGCACTGTGGATTCACTCCCAGAATACGTGGTCTGACCCTCGGAATCACAGGATAGGTGTATATATTGATATGGCGGTTGGGCTCTCGAAGAAGGTGGTAACGTTCTCGCACTGTTGGTCCCTCGATCGACCTATTCATACATGACAATAAGGTTTCCGTCTGCCAAAAAGGCCAATAATTTGTTCCGGTGAACACTAACCAAGCCAATTTCTGCAGCGTTATGGGTCCCCGGAAGGTAAGGCCTTTGGTAAAACGTTTGACTCTAGGCCAATTCGAAACGTTTCACAAAGGTTTGACTCTGCACTTTAATATTTATACCTGGAAGTAGGGTATACAACGCCAATACTGTACAGGGGATTTACTCCCGCAATAACTGCTTTGACCTTCGGGATCATTATACAGGTGAAGCTATTGACTTAGCCGTTCGACTCGCAAAGATGGTGGAAACGTACGCGAAAGGCTTGGCACTAGATCTTATACATCATACACGATATTAAGGTGCGCAACAATAGGATGTATACCAAATTGCATCTCTGAATACGAAGTTATAATCTCAATACAGCGGGTGAGGTCCGCGTAAAGTAAGGCTCCAGGTATTACGTCTGACTTTCGACCAATATGTCAGCATCTACAACGGTTTGTCCCTGTGCATTGTCAATACTATTGCCAATTCTGTTCAGCAGATTAACTTCCGGAATACCTGGTTTGTCTCTCGGTATCACAGGATTGGGAAAGCTGTTGACTTAGCCGTTCGTCTTCCAAACAAGGTAAGGTGACGATCTTGCACGGCTTTACCCTCGATCTTCTAATTAATACAGGAAATTAAGGTGCTCGTCACTAAAATGAATACTTATTTCTGTCTTTGTACTAGAAGATATACCCTCCATGCGGCGGGTTAGCTTCTCGGTCGGTAATGCATTCGGATACATGTTTGACTTTATAGCAATTGTATCGTCCTTATACGGTGTAACGCTCTATTTTAATGACCAATCCGC